>JASANE010023386.1:0-37828 GCA_030248225.1 Trileptium ribeirensis
GTACACCAGAAGTAGGATAGGTGACACTTTCTCAATTAAAGCGTTACTAACTTGAGTCTGGGAGTTTTTGTCAAAAACGATTGGTGGTAAGGAAGTTGTAGAAGATTTAACGGTTTTCAATGACCTTAGATTGGATGGGGTCTACTATATAAAAAGTTGTTGCCCAACTGTAATTGTCGATACTGTTAATCGTCCGGCTATTATAAATAAAAAACACAATAAACTAAGATGAATGCCTTTAACACGAAAACTTTCTGAGCACATTGAAGCTACGAGTAACTTAGCAACAATCGAAAGACTGTGTTAGCTATGGATTTACAATTGTTACTAATGTGCCGGGCTGGGTTACTGGCTTTTGGCTATATATTGGGATTGAAATTAAACCGGGTCAAGACGTGTGACTAGGTTTACTTAGTGATACCTATAAACCAGTGGAAACTGGTGACACGGTTATATCTCTGACCCCTACCCCGTATGAATATGTACGGTAGCCACAAAGTAAGGCGATAATTGCTGTTTTACCATTTCGTTTGGTTACTATTACTCATGTTTGAGCATGGCAAACCTGCTGGCTTCTCAATATTACCAACTTTATACCTAGGAGGGGCATGGCGTGCAATATATACTCATGGTAGTTAGAAGTTTGGGATCTGAAAATACTTCTAGGTGGATATAAATCTCCCGGTTCATTTGGCTGGTCAACCAGTTTCTGTAAGGAACATAAATTACTTGCTATTTACTGTTATCAGAAAACGTCAAATATGTGTAATTTAACGACTGATTGCAGTTATATGGAAAAATTTCAGCGAATTTTAGACCCGTACTAGAAAACTGAGCTCTTTAGCCAAAAATACAGAAGAATTGGAATTTTTTTACCTTAGCAGAGAAGAATTTGCTAATTTTTAGCTGTGTAGAAAAGTGTCTGGGGATGCCAAAAATTCACGTGGGGCCATGAACGGAGGTGAACTTAGGTGGATATCGAAATAGCTGCCTCCTTATTTGGACAAGTTCGGCCTGCATTTTGTTAGGTATAATTTTGGCTTCTGTTAAATTGGTGCCAGATATCGGCTCGAACTGCACTAAGACTCTTGTAACTCAGTTCAGTATGAAACTAATGTTTCCAGAACCAGCTCGAGGAGACTCAGTTCTACTCGTAAAACATACTGCGATTCATTGCGATTGCCCATGCGTAAAAGGGAACACAAGATGTGTTTTATAAAAACGGATAAAATTTTAAGTCGCTCGAAATTACAAAATGGAAAATATCCAGGATTTGTGGGAATCTAAAGTGTCTTTTTAATGATATTTTTTTAAAAATTATTAAAGCTCCAAAAAGGTATCAAAAACTGTGTGATATTCTAACTCAAAATATTAGGGCTTTAAAAACAACTAACACTCATAGGTGTTTCCTGGTGGATAGCAGGTAGTAGCGGACCTATTTCTTACATGCTCGTAAGTATATAATCATGATTGCAGAAGTGAAAAGCTGAATGGTTTCAGACTCGGCTCTGACCAAAAAACCGCTGGGCGCTAGTCAATTTCACAAAGTCCTTTATAGATACAAAGATATCTGTGGGTTCTCGTTTTGGATGGTACGGAAGTTAGCAACAAGGCTAGGTGAGTTTTTCGTAGAACGTGAACCGAGAAATCATGGACTAATAATATAGCAAATGGAACTAATTACAATGGATTTGACAATGTATGATGATTTGAATTTCCGCAGGTTTCCAATTTGTGGGCTTTGACGGCCTCAAAAAAATTCTGAGAAACATCATTTATGGTATTATAGTGCTAGGGAACTAGCTTTCCAATTTGGGCGGGTGCAGAAATATGACTCAATAGGGTTGTAAATTCGCGGACAGCCCAGCGATTGGCGGGACACTGCGTAAAAAACTAGCATTATGAGCCAAATTGAATAAATATGAACATGTTATAACGGGTAATACCAAATAGGACTTGGGTTTACGCCTGGTTCCTTGAATTCGTCAATTTTCAAGAAACGCGAATAACTTCTGTGCCATTCGGTTCAGCTTCGTCTAAAAATCTCTATTTGAAGAACCATATTTATGACAATTTTTTCACGATTTTTAGTCACCACTGGCACCCAAACATATAGAAAAATCATTTTCATCAAAAACGTATAATGTTATATACCATTCGAATCAGCACTGATAAGCTAAACATGCCGAATGCTGTCAAAATGAGTTTATTTCATGGAGTAACAACTTTATGTAAAAGCTTAGGCATTCACTTGAAATTACTAAACTAATGTCTGCTTATTAGTGTAGATCTAGCAGTATATAAGTACCATATTTTAAATACTTAGAGTTTTGTGGACAAATATCATATCAAATATATGGATTTATTTCAATTTGTGTTTAAATTAAAAATAGACATATACTCTGCTGTCATTTAACAAGGACACGTGGTTTGGGAATCAGGGGTTGTATAACAAATACAGATTTATCCACGATACACCACAACATATACATTTGTTAGAAAACAACATATTTATTTCAATAAAATTCAGCAAAATTAATATATTACATAATTTTTTGTTATGGGAAAAATTTTACATTCCATTATTTATATAGCCATTGGGTTTGCTCGATAATTATTTGTCGCCTATCTCAAAACTATATTTGTGGTTTGGCGTTTAAACAATTAATACACATGTACTAGATGTTAATGCCGTCGGAGAAATATATTGCTTCTCAAAGCTCAGGAAATCCGTATAATTATAGCTGTTTTATAGTATTGAGGTTGAGAAAATCATGAAAAGCAGATTCGTTGAACATATCCAGTTTTTAGACCAAAATGAACAGAAATATCACACTTTTAGTTTGAATTTTGCGGTTGGTTAAACTGATTTGGCTCAAATTTTCACAGTGCACATGAAGGAGTATACCTATCACTTTAAATCTGTTCAAATAACCATTTTCAAGCATACTTTGAATATTGGTTGGATTGATGCTGCTCGTGTTCGCACGGTACATTTTTAGTTGTGTTACGATCTTGTACGATTTCAGCTGAATAAGTTATTTGCTTTTCGAAAGTATTTTATGTGCAATTGAGCCTATGATAATCTCATGAATGGTTTATAGATATCCGGAACTTATAGAAATCACGTCCGATGCTGTGTTTAATGCTTCGTTCACGATTTAATGTCCCCGCTGTTTGGAACTTTTGTCCTCATGTTGTCGCGACCCTACCGTATAGACATTCAGGATGATACCCATACTGTCAATCAATTGCCGAGGGTGTACCACACACCCCTAGCTACTACATTTTTTGACAGTGTGGTACACACCTTTAGCTACCAATTTTGCTCGAATTAACTATAATGGACAGCGTCTGTAGCTAATGCGGTTTATTAGTCAATTGTGTTATGTAGTTTTTTTAATTTACGATATTTGTATCTAGCCCTACGAACATTACTCAAATATTTCTGAACATTGTCAATAAAACTGCCAGAAGACACGGTGTGCCTGACATGGATTTACGCGTAACTAGCTAGCTTTGAAAAAATTTATTAAAAACATGTGGTGTCTAAGACACCCTGTTGTCAACAGTGTGCCTGACACTGTGTTGTGTATATAGGTTCCAAACGCTGGGGACATTATAACATGAACGCCGCATAATAAATAGAACTACGTAATTTCAAACATAACTACACACGTTGTATAATCAAAAAAGCGATCGAATCTAACAAAAGTAGAAGAGCAAGATCGGCAGTTTGACAAACAGTTTGACAGTGATTTGAGTAAAAATTTGACGACATTCTGATCAATCTCTGTCCATTATCGCCACCGCCTTCGGTAGCTTCGTTCAGTCCCGATGAGATTTGAGAACAGTCGAACATATTAATCAACTGCCATCGGCAATAGTTGCTGGTTTTGTCGATGTATTGGCCCAACTTTGCTGTCCATTGATGGCATAAACAGCGAGCGCTCGACGAACCGCAATGTGCGGCGTGAAATCGGAGCCATTTTTCCAATAGTTGTTTACTTGATTGGCACGTCGTAATTGCTGTTGGGTCAACCTCCCGACTGCGGTAATAATTTCTGGTACCATGGCGATAGCCTTTTTGCTTAGATTGGTTCAGTACATTGGTTCGTGGTGCTGGACTTGCTGAATTAGACGGGTTTAACAATGAATCTCGGGGTTTTCTGGCAAAAGCATCGCCTAACTGATCTGGTTGCATTAGCAATTGCTTATCGAGCTCTAGCTGGTAGCGGTCGTAAATTAAGCGCTGTTTCGGACGAAGACTTAGCCAACACGTTCGAGCTTGAATAGCTTCGATTTCACCCGAGTGCCAGTTTACACTGCGACTACTACAGTCGGAGTATGAGCGGATTTCCGGGTTTGTTCCTTTATCAATATTCTTCGTCATCTTATCCATAGCGCCATGTTTGGTATTATAATCGTAGTAATAATCAGTTGGATAATGATTATTAGTATTATCTGAATTATAGTCATAATAATTATTATAATTATAGTTGTATTCGTAATCATTATTTTGAGACCGACAAATTTGGTGTAAATGGCGACGAAGTAAACTGAAAACCGGCGGTGGGATAAACCGTTTTCCACCGCTCAGCTCCAAATATGCTTCCGATGCCGCGTTGGTCAGTTCGGTTTCGGAGCAATGCAACAGGCCTTTTGATCCAGCATTCCGGTTCAAATTACTGCTATAAAAGTCGTCGATAAAGCATGACTCGTAGTAATCGGATGTATCGCAGGCGCTACTCCATTGAGGCGTCCGGGTACCAAGGCTGAATACAAATCGAAAACAGGCGAAAACTTGGTGACGAGGACACGAGTTGGAAGACGATGTTTGGGTGAAACATTTGGTTATTAGCCAGGACAGTGGCATGGCCACAGCTACCAGGTGTGCCGCACTCCTAAAGTGCTCCATTACGGGTGTATAGTGTGTTTTAAAATGTTTTGTGACTGGCGACGTTCTAGTAATTAATCCAAATCGTTGAATTTTTAGATAAACATAGTTTGAGTGTATAGAAATCTTGAGCATCTAAATTAATATCTTCAAAATAGTTATAACAAGTTGCAAGTTGTGGCCATTTTCAGATGATTAGATGTTTGGTTGGATATGCCAGTTTAATTTTGGTTTTTTTCGGATAGTCTCTCACCGACTGCCCCAGTTGAGTCGCAAGATACCCACATTTTGATGTTTCCCGGGCGTGGGCTCCTAATTTGCCCCAGTTTTTATCCGATAAGTTTGGGACAATTGTGAATCAAAAATATTTCCAAAATTAAACGAAGCCAAAAGCAGTGCTTAAAGCTCGCTACATTCATTTTCCACTGGACGCTATGGGATATAATACAATTCTGGATTTGATTTTCTAATAAAACTAACTTGACTATATTGACGATATTTAGCAATTTTTATAAATTAGTGTGTATTTTGTTGGACAAATTTTTTTTGCCGTAACTACGCACTAAAGCCCGTATCGTTTTTGTGCGTGCCTTGTACATTATCTGAGGGCTGTTCTTTAAGAAACCTCGTAAAGCGAGCGAATAGCAACACACGGTGCACATCATACTCGGCTAGTGCATCGCTTTGCAACACGCTTTGACAAATGTGTTAATTTAACGAAGAAATCGTTAAGGATCCTTCGATATTCTTATGGCTAATTTCTCTTATCCCATCTTAGTGTCAATTTTGGCGATACATGGTTAATTTGACTCAGCCCTTCGGTTAGATCGCGTTTATGACAATTTTTTTGTTTTACCGCTGGTACCGAAAATTTTCGAGTGCTAATTTGGTAAATTATCGGATTCCGGCATCTGATAGCGGCGATACAAATAGTAAATATGCATTTACTGAGAAAAATTTATTAACCCTTTTCTTCTTCCTATTTTGCACAATCTTGAGCAAACTTTTGCTGCATAGATGAATTGAACCGAAATCGTTTGGCTATCAGCCGCTATGCTATTTTGGAGCTGGCGCTTGGTTCGTTAAAGATCCTTGTAGATAACAATACACATGTAAACACATGTCACAGGGTAAATTGTGCGTGCTTATAGTTGATCAATAGTCGATTTTTCAGCTTTTTTGCTGATTTTATAGTCGCATTATGGCCCTCCGCTTCGCCAAGGGGATTCATGTTCAGTACGATTCCTCACACAATTATTATGTACGAATTTTTAGAACCAAATACACTATATTCTCCTATTTTGGTCTGAGTGGCATAAGTAATTGGACTTCCAATACCACAAGGGGCTTGAGAGCTACTCTGTTTTATAGATAGACAGTGTTGCTAAATTCCATTTTTTAAATCACTTGAAACGTATTTAGTATACTGAAGTAGAATTTGGTCTCAATTTTATGCTCCGAAAAATAATATCCAAGTTTTTTAATATTTCGCCTTTAAATTATATAAATGTATGAAATTTTTCAATGTGACAATGATAGGCTAACCTTGAAACATAAATTTTCGATGTTGCTGATAGATATAGCCAAATTTTTAGGTCTAATGAAAATCAATCTGTAGTTGGGAGGTATTTGCTTTAACTGTATATCGTAAACCATTTGGTGTATTTAACCCAATCATTTAAGCATAGTCATCTAGTAGAACTCTAAAAAAGTAACCCTGAAGTAATAACTGAGATATATAAGCATGGAGTTGGCTTAAAAGTGTCTGGAGTTGCTATTTTGATACAAAATATTAACACCAGATGCGTATAACTTTAACGTCCGAGCTAATCGTTCAATGCTTGGCAAACACTAGCCGCGCCACCGATAGGAAACCCCGGGCATTGGTGAGAGCGGTGTACCCAAACCGCTGGTAGCTGTTGCTCCGTTCTGTAAGGAACCACACAAGGCGAGCAAATAACAAGGGGAGTTCCAACTTACGTAACGCGACATACCTAGTTAGTATAAGGCGTCGCAATATGCGCTGATGGCTATTAGTAGGTTTGGGCATGAAAGGGTTAGAGGATCATATAAAACCTTGACAAGAAGCTGTCTTGAAATGAGTGTCGTTTACAATGTTTTATAACCACAAAACTGGCTCTGCTGAAAAGTATTGTATTATTGGATCTTTTCCTTAATCCCCTTAGCCCCAAATTGCTCAATTTTGAAGATACAGCGATAATTTTGCCACTAATCGACTCAGCTCGACTATTTGGTCCAGAATATGTCATTTCGCTAACATTTGTGAGAAATTTTTTGTTTCGTTTTTTTGGTTCCCAATGATTTTTGGTAGCCAAAAATTTGGAGAAAAATTTTTGTCGAAAACTGCATAATTTTATTTACAATTGGAACCGCACTGATTAGCTGAAATCAGCTGAATCGGTTCACGGGTTAAGTAATTATTGCCATTTATATGAAATTCTAATTTTAAGGCTAAGCCTAAGCTTTTGTTTTAGCCTAAGTGGTTAATCCATGACCCGATTACGTTGATTTTGCCACCATTCGACTCAGTCGCTAATGCGGTTCAAGTGATATATAAAATTATGCTTTTTTGGAAAAAATTTCGAAATTTTTGGGTACCATTGTCAACTCAAAAAAATCAAAACTTTTATTTAAAATCTGGGCAAAATAATAGACATGCGCTGAACCAGTTAGTCAAGCTTAGTCGAATAGTACCAAAATTATCGCTGTATCTTCGAAATTCACCAATTCCGGCCTGGAAATGGATGTTGGCCCCCAAAATAGATGCAGCCTTCCCCAAAAATTTTAGCCCGCCACAAAATAAAAACATTATATATTTATTTGTTTTCTGCGTTTTAGTCTATTTGCGAAAAGGTGCAATTTATACGGTCATAACGATTGCAACTGATTAATGGTTTGGAGCATTTTTGTAATATGTGTTTATTCGATGCACCTCTTTGTCATGTTCTTCTACCTGGGTTCGAATTTCTATCTATATGTGTAGTTTTTTAGAGGAAAAAACAAAGTTTAAGACATTTTACATTATTTCGCTTGTGCTAAGCTATTCCAAAATATATAGCTATTGGTCAGAGCTGCATCCGGAGACCGAGACCGGGTTTTTTCGCGAAAAATTCCGGGTCCGGTCCGGTTATTAATTTTGAAAGTCCTTGTCCAAATGTATATAACCTTTTGGCCATGGCGACTACATTTGGTTCAAGCACGGCGTTATGAGAGAGCAGCTTTTCGGTCCTCACAAGGATAGATACACCAACCAGGCGCATCCAGACGCAAAAGCGAAACAGAAATGTCGTACTCCTAGCATTTCAGAAGAAACGCACGGAAGAAATAGACTGGAGCGACTTTTTTCAACGATTTTCGAAAGGACATTGCAAATTTCTATTACATTAAGTAAAGAGAATTCTCGCTTTGTTACTTGTAACGACGAAAATAGATCCACCGTTCACATTATGTGTGACTAAATTTTAAGCGCGCCTGTCGATCATTCTATTTTGTCATTTTCCAAAAAAAGCTGTAACAGAACGGTTTGTAGCATATTGAAAACTGGTCAAAAACCGTTCCGAACATGACGCTAGGATGGTTGGTGGGTGCGTGTTAAGTTTAGTCGCGCAGTATCATGAAGCGGATGTTCGGCGAAGTTAAAGTTGGTGTTAGTGCTAATTTTTCTTTAGCTTGTAATCGACGGATGCAGATTTTAATTGAGTTTTTGATCGGGCTGATGTTAGTATAAAAGTTACCAGCATGCAAAAGACGGCACATGTCAACTTTAGTGGCCGGACGTTATAATGTGAGAAAAAAGAACAGCTTCGAGCGATGGGTTCGGCGATCGGCAGCCCCCCGACTTACACTTTGGCTTAGTTCATGGCTCATAATAGGGACCTTAGCTTAGACTAAGACTAAGGCTTAGGCTTAGTATATCGAGAACGATATGGCATGCATTATACGTCGGCTCCTAAAGTTGACATGGGACAAAAAGTCAATCGAAATCTGAGTTCACAGGAAGGCCAGGAAACACTAACACCCAGGGTTCTTTAGTTCTAGCGTCAACGTAACCCTAATCCAGTGTAGGATGACATTTGAAACAAAATTTGTAATATCTGGCTATAACGCAATAGGTCAAAAATCATGCCTCTAATTGCAAGTTACTTGTCTCACCCACGATTAGATAATGGCTACGGGCCTGGGGTAGGCCTAAACGAAAAGATGTATTTGCGCTAATTTGATAATCAAATGTACCAAATCATAGTATATATTCGGTACATTTGATACCAAATAATGTACCAAATTGGTAACATCGCTACCATCTTTAATCTATATACAAAAAATATATTTTCATTTTGTTATAAATTTGATACCTCTGTTTGGACATGAAAAGAAATAATTGTGGTGAAAATGATAAATCCTTGGGCGATTTAACCTTTACCTCAAGTTTCATTTTCAATAAACAATCAATGAGCATTTGGGGCAGGGCTTGGCCTACCAACGGGGCCACGTACCAAGCCAGAAGCTAGACTAGGTAACATTATAAAAATAACAACCTGAGCCGT
Source organism: Trileptium ribeirensis (assembly GCA_030248225.1). Lineage (NCBI taxonomy): Eukaryota > Metazoa > Nematoda > Enoplea > Enoplida > Thoracostomopsidae > Trileptium > Trileptium ribeirensis. Next base: position 9,463 of record JASANE010023386.1, read on the forward strand.
TCTGTTTTGAATAAAGTATCTTCGCGCAATGAAAACTTGAGACAATTTCGTGCCAAATTATTATATCATCGGTAGTTTAGTAAATAATATAAGTTGCAATTAAAAATTGATAAAAGCCTAAGTTTTCCCCCGAACGTCGTTTATCGCGTAAATATTTAATGCTTGGAAAATAGTCCTAGCCCAGAGACCGTTGAGGTAAAGGAGCAATAGAGATCTTAGGACAGTTTTTTCCAAAGATAACAAGGTATCATTGCATCGCTTGTTCTGAAAATGGAAATTTTTTTATCTCATTATTTGATGGCACCAACGAAAGAATGATAAATGCGTAGTCTGGGTTTGGGCTCCCATTTTGGATCCTTTTATGTAACCGATTTATGTCCCCGCTCTTTGGAACTTTTGTCCCCCTGCAGTCGTGACCCTACCATATAGACAGTCAGTGTGACACCCACACTGTATATCAATTTCCGATTGTGTACGACGCACCCCTAGCTTTATAAAAATTTATAAGAAAGCATGAGGATGTCTAAGACACCTTGTTATCTTTGGAAAAAACTGTCCTAAGATCTCTATTGCTCCTTTACCTCAACGGTCTCTGGGCTAGGACTATTTTCCAAGCATTAAATATTTACGCGATAAACGACGTTCGGGGAGAGTTAGGCTTTTATCAATTTTTAATTGCAACTTATATTATTTACTAAACTACCGATGATATAATAATTTGGCACGAAATTGTCTCAAGTTTTCATTGCGCGAAGATACTTTATTCAAAACAGAACGGCTCAGGTTGTTATTTTTATAATGTTACCTAGTCTAGCTTCTGGCTTGGTACGTGGCCCCGTTGGTAGGCCAAGCCCTGCCCCAAATGCTCATTGATTGTTTATTGAAAATGAAACTTGAGGTAAAGGTTAAATCGCCCAAGGATTTATCATTTTCACCACAATTATTTCTTTTCATGTCCAAACGGAGGTATCAAATTTATAACAAAATGAAAATATATTTTTTGTATATAGATTAAAGATGGTAGCGATGTTACCAATTTATTACATTATTTGTTAACAAATGTACCGAATATATACTATGATTTGGTACATTTGATTCAAATTAGCGCAAATACATCTTTTCGTTTAGGCCTACCCCAGGCCCGTAGCCGTTATTATTCTAATCGTCGGTTAGACAAGTAATTTAGATTAGAGGCATGATTTTTGACCTATTGCGTTATTATTAGCCAGATATTACAAATTTTGTTTCAAAAATGTCATCCTACACTGGATTAGGGTTACGTTGATGCTAGAACATAAAGAACCCTGGGTGTTAGTGTTTCCTGGCCTTCCTCAGAACTCAGATTTCGATTGACTTTTTGTCCCATGTCAACTTTAGGAGCCGACGTATAATGCATGCCATATCGTTCTAAATATACTAAGCCTAAGCCTTTAGTCTTAGTCTAAGCTAAGGTCCCTATTATGAGCCATAAAAACTAAGCCAAAGTGTAAGTCGGAGGGCTGCCGATCGCCCCCGAAATTCATCGCTCGAAGCTGTTCTTTTTTCTCACATTATAACGTCCGGCCACTAAAGTTGACATGTGCCGTCTTTTGCATGCTGGTAACTTTTATACTAACATCAGCCCGATCAAAAACTCAATTAAAATCTGCATCCGTCGATTACAAGCTAAAGAAAAATTAGCACTAACACCAACTTTAACTTCGCCGAACATCCGCTTCATGATACTGCGCGACTAAACTTAACACGCACCCACCAACCATCCTAGCGTCATGTTCGGAACGGTTTTTGACCAGTTTTCAATATGCTACAAACCGTTCTGTTACAGCTTTTTTGGAAAATGACAAAATGAGAAATGATACGACAGGCGCGCTTAAAATTTAGTCATCACATAATGTAAACGGTGGATCTATTTTCGTCGTTACCCGTGACAAAGCGAGAATTCTTTTTACTTAATGTAATAGAAATTTGCAATGTCCTTTCGAAAATCGTTGAAAAAAGTCGCTCCAGTCTCTTTCTTTTCCATGCGTTTCTTCTAAAATGCTAAGAAGTACGACATTTCTGTTTGCGCTTTTGCGTCTGGATGCGCCTGGTTGGTGTATCTATCCTTGTGAGGACCGAAAGAGCTGCTCTCTCATAAGCGCCCAGACTTGAACCAAATGTAGTCGCCATGGCCAAAAGGTTATATACATTTGGGACAAGGACTGTAGAACTAATAACCGAACCGGACCCCGGAATTTTTCACGAAAAAACCCGTACTCGGTCTCCGGATGCAGCTCTGACCAATAGCTATATATTTTGGAATAGCTTAGCACAAGCGAAATAATGTAAAATGTCTTAAACTTTGTTTTTTCCTCTAAAAAACTACACATATAGATAGAAATTCGAACCCAGGTAGAAGAACATGACAAAGAGGTGCATCGAAAACACATATTACAAAAATGCTCCAAACCATTAATCAGTTGCAATCGTTATGACCGTATAAATCAGCTCACAAAATAGACTAAAACGCAGAAGACAAATGAATATATAATGTTTTTATTTTGTGGCGGGCTCAAATTTTTTGGGGAAGGCTGCATCTATTTTGAGGGCCAACATCCATTTCCAGGCCGGAATTGGTGAAACTAGAAGATACAGCGATAATTTTGGTACTATTACGACTAAGCTTGACTTTAACTGGTTAAGCACATGTCTATTATTTTGCCCAGATTTTAAATAAAAGTTTTGATTTTTTTGAGTTGACAATGGTACCCAAAAATTTCGAAATTTTTTACCAAAAAAGCATAATTTTATATATCACTTGAACCGCATTAGCGACTGAGTCAGATGGTGGCAAAATCAACGTAATCAGGATCATCAACTAACCCACTTAGGCTAAAACAAAAGCTTAGGCTTAAGCCTTAAAATTAGAATTTCATATAATGGCAATAATTACTAAACCCGCTGAACCGATTCAGCTGATTTCAGCTAATCAGTGCGGTTCCAATTGTAAATAAAATTATGCAGTTTTCGACAAAAATTTTTATCCAAATTTTTGGCTACCAAAGTGGGTTTGGAACCAAAAAAAACGAAACAAAAAATTTTCACAAATGTTAGCGAAATGACATATTCTGGACCAAATAGTCGAGCTGAGTCGATTAGTGGCAAAATTATCGCTGTATCTTCAAAATTGAGCAATTTGGGGCTAAGGGGATTAAGGAAAAGATCCAATAATACAATACTTTCAGCAGAGCCGGTTTATGGTTATAAAACATTTGTAAACGACACTCATTTCAAGACAGCTTCTTGTCAAGGTTTTATATGAACCTATAACCCTTTAGTACCCAAACCTACTAATAGCCATCAGCGCATATTGCGACGCCTTATACTAACTAGGTATGTCGCGTTACGTAAGTTGGAACTCCCCTTGTTATTTGCTCGCCTTGTGTGGTTCCTTACAAACAGAGCAACAGCTACCAGCGGTTTGGGTACACCGCTCTCACCAATGCCGGGGTTTCCTATCGGTGGCGCGGCTAGTGTTTGCCAAGCATTGAACGGTTAGCTCGAACATGTTAAAGTTATACGCATCTGGTGTTAATATTTTGTATCAAAAATAGCAACTCCAGACACTTTTAAGCCAACTTCCATGCTTATATATTCTCAGTTATTACTTCAGGGTTACTTTTTTAGAGTTATACTAGATGACTCTGCTTAAATGATTGGGTTAAATACACCAAATGGTTTACGATATACAGTTAAAGCAAATACCTCCCAACTACAGATTGATTTTTTCATTAGAACTAAAAATTTGACTGTATATCTATCAGCAACATCGGAAAATTATGTTTCAAGGTTAGCCTATCATCTCTCACCATTGAAAAATTTCATACATTTATATAATTTAGAGGCGAAATATTAAAAAACTTGGATATTATTTTTTCGGAGCATAAAATAAAAACACAAATTCTACTTCAGTATACTAAATACGTTTCAAGTGATTTAAAAGATGGAATTTAGCAAACAGCTTTTATCTATGAACAAGTAGCTCTCAAGCACCTTGTTGGTATTGGAAGTCCAATTACTTATGCCACTCAGACCAAAATAGGAGAATATAGTGTATTTGGTTCTAAAAATTCGTACATAATAATTGTGTGAGGAATCGTACTGAACATGAATCCCCTTGGCGAAGCGGAGGGCCATAATGCGACTATAAAATCAGCAAAAAAGCTGAAAAATCGACTATTGATCAACTATAAGCACGCACAATTTACCCTGTGACATGTGTTTACATGTGTATTGTTATCTACAAGGATCTTTAACGAACCAAGCGCCAGCTCCAAAATAGCATAGCGGCTGATGGCGAACTTATTTCGGTTTGATTCACCGTATCCAGCAAAAGTTTGCTCGAGATTGTGCAAAATCGAAAGAAGAAAAGGGTTAATAAATTTTTCTCAGTAAATGCATATTTACTATTTGTATCGCCGCTATCAGATGCCGGAATCCGATAATTTACCAAATTAGCACTCGAAAATTTTGGGTACCAGCGGTAAAACAAAAAAATTATTTTTAATAAACACAATCTAACCAAAGGGCTGAGTCAAATTAACCATGTATCGCCAAAATTGACACTAAGATGGGATAAGAGAAATTTAGCCATAAGAAATACTCGAAGGATCCTTAACGATTTCTTCGTTAAATTTAACACATTTGCCGAAGCGTGTTGCAAAGCAATACACTAGCAAATTATTGATATCCGCCGTGTGTTGCTATTCGCTCGCTTTACCGAGGTTTTTTCAAGAACAGCCCTCAGATAATGTACAAGGCACGCACAAAAACGATACGGGCTTTAGTGCGTAGTTACGGCAAAAAAAATTTATCCAACAAAATACACACTAATTTATAAAAATTGCTAAATATCGTCAATATAGTCAAGTTAGTTTTATTAGAAAATCAAATCCAGAATTGTATTATATCCCATAGCGTCCAGTGGAAAATGAATGTAGCAAGCTTTAAGCACTGCTTTTGGCTTCGTTTAATTTTGGAAATATTTTTGATTCACAATTGTCCCAAACTTATCGGATAAAAATTGGGGCAAATTAGGAGCCCACGCCCGGGAAACATCAAAATGTGGGTATCTTGCGACTCAACTGGGGCAGTCGGTGAGAGACTATCCGAAAAAAACCAAAATTAAACTGGCATATCCAACCAAACATCTAATCATCTGAAAATGGCCACAACTTTCCCAACTTGTTATAACTATTTTGAAGATATTAATTACGATGCTCAAGATTACTATACACTCAAACTCTGTTTATCTAAAAATTCAACGATTTAGATGACATGCTAAAACGTCGCCAGTCACAAAACATTTTAAAACACACTATACACCCGTAATGGAGCACTTAGGAGTGCGGCACACCTGGTAGCTGTGGCCATGCCACTGTCCTGGCTAATAACCAAATGTTTCACCCAAACATCGTCTTCCAACTCGTGTCCTCGTCACCAAGTTTCGCCTGTTTTCGATTTGTATTCAGCCTTGGTACCCGGACGCCTCAATGGAGTAGCGCCTGCGATACATCCGATTACTACGAGTCATGCTTTATCGACGACTTTTATAGCAGTAATTTGAACCGGAATGCTGGATCAAAAGGCCTGTTGCATTGCTCCGAAACCGAACTGACCAACGCGGCATCGGAAGCATATATTGGAGCTGAGCCATCGAAACGGGTTTATCCCACACCAGGTTTTCGGTTTACTTCGTCGCCATTTACACCAAATTTGTCGGTCTCAAAATAATGATTACGAATACAACTATAATTATAATAATTATTATGACTATAATTCAGATGATACTATTAATCATTATCCAACTGATTATTACTACGATTATAATACCAAACATGGCGCTATGGAATTAGATGCCGAAGAATATTGATAAAGGAACAAACCCGGAAATCCGCTCATACTCCGACTGTAGTAGTCCGGCAGTGTAAACTGGCACTCGGGTGAAATCGAAGCTATTCAAGCTCGAACGTGTTGGCTAAGTCTTCGTCCGAAACGGCGCTTAATTTACGACCGCTACCAGCTAGAGCTCGATAAGCAATTGCTAATGCAACCAGATCAGTTAGGCGATGCTTTTGCCAGAAAACCCCGAGATTCATTGTTAAACCCGTCTAATTCAGCAGTCCAGCACCACGAACCAATGTACTGAACCAATCTAAGCAAAAAGGCTATCGCCATGGTACCAGAAATTATTACCGCAGTCGGGAGGTGACCCAACAGCATTACGACGTGCCAATCAAGTAAACAACTATTGGAAAAATGGCTCCGATTTCACGCCGCACATTGCGGTTCGCTCGAGCGCTAGCTGTTTATGCCATCAATAGACAGCAAAGTTGGGCCAATACATCGACAAAACCAGCAACTATTGCCGATGGCAGTTGATTAATATGTTCGACTGTTTCTCAAATCTCATCGGGACTGAGCGAAGCTACCGAAGGCGGTGGCGACAATGGACAGAGATTAGATCAGAATGTTCGTCAAATTTTTACTCAAATCACTGTCAGAACTGACTGTCAAACTGCCGATCTTGCTCTTCTACTTTTGTTAGATTCGATCGCTTTTTTGATTATACAACGTGTGTAGTTATGTTTGAAATTACGTACTTCTATTTATTATGCGGCGTTCATGTTATAATGTCCCCAGTCCTCGGAACCTATATACACAACACAGTGTCAGGCACACTGTTGACAACAGGGTGTCTTAGACACCACATGTTTTTAATAAAATTTTTTTTTCAAAGCTAGCTAGTTACGCGTAAATCCATGTCAGGCACACCGTGTCTTCTGGCAGTTTTATTGACAATGTTCAGAATTATTTGAGTAATGTTCGTAGGGCTAGATACAAATATCGTAAATTAAAAAAACTACATAACACAATTGACTAATAAACCGCATTAGCTACAGACGCTGTCCATTATAGTTAATTCGAGCAAAATTGGTAGCTAAAGGTGTGTACCACACTGTCAAAAAATGTAGTAGCTAGGGGTGTGTGGTACACCCTCGGCAATTGATTGACAGTATGGGTATCATCCTGAATGTCTATACGGTAGGGTCGCGACAACATGAGGACAAAAGTTCCAAACAGCGGGGACATTAAATCGTGAACGAAGCATTAAACACAGCATCGGACGTGATTTCTATAAGTTCCGGATATCTATAAACCATTCATGAGATTATCATAGGCTCAATTGCACATAAAATATTTTCGAAAAGCAAATAACTTATTCAGCTGAAATCGTACAAGATCGTAACACAACTAAAAATGTACTGTGCGAACACGAGCAGCATCAATCCAACCAATATTCAAAGTATGCTTGAAAATGGTTATTTGAACAGATTTAAAGTGATAGGTATACTCCTTCATGTGCACTGTGAAAATTTGAGCCAAATCAGTTTAACCAACCGCAAAATTCAAACTAAAAGTGTGATATTTCTGTTCATTTTGGTCTAAAAACTGGATATGTTCAACGAATCTGCTTTTCATGATTTTCTCAACCTCAATACTATAAAACAGCTATAATTATACGGATTTCCTGAGCTTTGAGAAGCAATATATTTCTCCGACGGCATTAACATCTAGTACATGTGTATTAATTGTTTAAACGCCAAACCACAAATATAGTTTTGAGATAGGCGACAAATAATTATCGAGCAAACCCAATGGCTATATAAATAATGGAATGTAAAATTTTTCCCATAACAAAAAATTATGTAATATATTAATTTTGCTGAATTTTATTGAAATAAATATGTTGTTTTCTAACAAATGTATATGTTGTGGTGTATCGTGGATAAATCTGTATTTGTTATACAACCCCTGATTCCCAAACCACGTGTCCTTGTTAAATGACAGCAGAGTATATGTCTATTTTTAATTTAAACACAAATTGAAATAAATCCATATATTTGATATGATATTTGTCCACAAAACTCTAAGTATTTAAAATATGGTACTTATATACTGCTAGATCTACACTAATAAGCAGACATTAGTTTAGTAATTTCAGTGAATGCCTAAGCTTTTACATAAAGTTGTTACTCCATGAAATAAACTCATTTTGATAGCATTCGGCATGTTTAGCTTATCAGTGCGATTCGAATGGTATATAACATTATACGTTTTTGATGAAAATGTTTTTCTATATGTTTGGGTGCCAGTGGTGACTAAAAATCGTGAAAAAATTGTCATAAATATGGTTCTTCAAATAGAGATTTTTAGACGAGCTGAACCGAATGGCACAGAAGTTATTCGCGTTTCTTGAAAATTGACGAATTCAAGGAACCAGGCGTAAACCCAAGTCCTATTTGGTATTACCCGTTATAACATGTTCATATTTATTCAATTTGGCTCATAATGCTAGTTTTTTACGCAGTGTCCCGCCAATCGCTGGGCTGTCCGCGAATTTACAACCCTATTATTGAGAATTTCGGCACCCGCCCAAATTGAAAGCTAGTTCCCTAGCACTATAATACCATAAATGATGTTTCTAGAATTTTTTTGAGGCCGTCAAAGCCCACAAATTGGAAACCTGCGGAAATTCAAATCATCATACATTGTCAAATCCATTGTAATTAGTTCCATTTGCTATATTATTAGTCCATGATTCTCGGTTCACGTTCTACGAAAAACTCGACCTAGCCTTGTTGCTAACTTCCGTACCATCCAAAACGAGAACCCACAGATATCTTTGTATCTATAAAGGACTTTGTGAAATTGACTAGCGCCCAGCGGTTTTTTGGTCAGAGCCGAGTCTGAAACCATTCAGCTTTTCACTTCTGCAATCATGATTATATACTTACGAGCATGTAGAAATAGGTCCGCTACTACCTGCTATCCACCAGGAAACACCTATGAGTGTTAGTTGTTTTTAAAGCCCAATATTTTGAGTTAGAATATCACACACGTTTTTGATACCTTTTGGAGCTTTAATAATTTTTAAAAAATATCATTAAAAAGACAGCTTAGATTCCCACAAATCCTGGATATTTTATTTTGTAATTTCGAGCGACTTAAAATTTTATCCGTTTTTATAAAACACATCTTGTGTTCCCCTTTACGCATGGGCAATCGCAATGAATCGCGGTATGTTTTCGAGTAGAACTGAGTCTCCTCTAGCTGGTTCTGGAAACATTAGTTCATACTGAACTGAGTTACAAGAGTCTTAGTGCAGTTCGAGCCGATACTTGGCACCAATTTAACAGAAGCCAAAATTATACCTAACAAAATGCAGGCCGAACTTGTCCAAATAAGGAGGCAGCTATTTCGATATCCACCTAAGTTCACCTCCGTTCATGGCCCCACGTGAATTTTGGCATCCCCAGGCACTTTTCTACACAGCTAAAAATTAGCAAATTCTTCTCTGCTAAGGTAAAAAAATTCCAATTCTTCTGTATTTTGGCTAAAGAGCTCAGTTTTCTAGTACGGGTCTAAAATTCGCTGAAATTTTTCCATATAACTGCAATCAGTCGTTAAATTACACATATTTGACGTTTTCTGATAACAGTAAATAGCAAGTAATTTATGTTCCTTACAGAAACTGGTTGACCAGCCAAATGAACCGGGAGATTTATCCACCTAGAAGTATTTTCAGATCCCAAACTTCTAACTACCATGAGTATATATTGCACGCCATGCCCCTCCTAGGTATAAAGTTGGTAATATTGAGAAGCCAGCAGGTTTGCCATGCTCAAACATGAGTAATAGTAACCAGACGAAATGGTAAAACAGCAATTATCGCCTTACTTTGTGGCTACCGTACATATTCATACGGGGTAGGGGTCAGAGATATAACCGTGTCACCACTTTCGACCGGGTCACAGGATCACTAAGTAAGCCTGGTCACACGCCTTGCCCCGGTTTAATTACAATACCAAAATATAGCCAAAAGCCCGTAACCCCAACCGGCGCATTACTAACTTTGTAAATCCATAGCTAACACAGTCAGTCTTTCGACTGTTGCGAACTTCCTCGTAGCTTCAATGTGCTCAGAAAGTTTGTGTTAAAGGCATTCATCTTAGTTTATTGTGTTTTTATTTATAATAGCCGGACGATTAACAGTATCGACAATTACAGTTGGGCAACAACTTTTTATATAGTAGACCCCATCCAATCTAAGGTCATTGAAAACCGTTAAAAATCTCCAACAACTCCCTACGACCAAATTGTCTTTCACAAAAACTCCCAGACTCAAGTTAGGAACGTCTCAATTGTAGAAAAGTGTCACCTATCCTACTTCTGGTGTACCAAACATAGTTTTTTGCACCACACTGGGGAACTGGAATATCGGGAGGCCCCTCAGCTTTATATTTTTACTTTGTTTGTGCGTATGTGTGGATCTGATAATCAGTGAGTTCAATATTTTTCATTATTTCAATTGATGAATAATGTAAATCTGATGTGTGAACAATCTAAAATCAGCAACAATTCCGGGTCATCACCATTAGATGCCGACCTTTTCCCGCTTATCTTACCGTACCTTACATTAAGCCTAACCTTTGGAATATCATTAACTTCATCCTCAAAACCTCAACCCTGGCTTGAACCAAGATGTTACCGTGGCATAATTTAGATTCTTTGCGCTACTATATATTAATCTTTGCTTCGAAGCGAATATGATTGTAGGCTCAAGACAGGTTTCATCGACTAGTGGAAGAATGCCCCGACGAGGGTGGACGGCTGGGGTCGGGGCGATGGGCTGTGTGTGGGTCACGTCCTCGTAGTACAGCTCGAACAACAATGCGCGAGCATTGGTAGCAAACCCATGAAACAAATAAAAATGTCATAGAGTCTAGAACATGGTACTTGAAGAGCGCTGGAAAGAGCATTTGCGATGCAATCTAGGCAACCATATGTGCATTTCGCGTGGCAAAAAATGACAATTAAAAGCAGCCGGGTCACTGACATCGGTCGTCAACGGATGACGTGTATATCACCAAGTTCAATCTCTGGTAGGAGTTACACAACAGACTCTATAGGACCATTTTCATAGGAATACGTGCGTTACCACCTGAGGCTCCGACCCAACTCATCCGAGGGCCCAACTTCTCTCCTCCCCCTGACAGGGCTAGCCCAATCTATAGGTGCTTTTTAGACGGCGCCAACGGCACCGCACCTCTCGCCAGTACCTCCTGGCTTTTTGAACCACGGCCATGTACAAAAATTATAGACAATAAATTCAATTTGGAATTAAATGCTATAATTTGTGTGTTTAAAATTTCTCTGCAATTTATTACTACAGCTACAAAATAAGAATTGGTAAATTTTTACTGCTCCTTTAATTGTAAGCGTTCCTGAATAGACCTAATGTATGTATTGATTGCATTGGATTTTTAGTCCAAGGAAGATCGTGTGGACAAAAGCCTTGCTCAAACTGAGCTATGCGGAAGTTAAACTTGCTTACCAGGATACGCGTGAACAGGTATACAACTGTGCCGAAAGCGGTGATGCATGTCACCTTTGCTTCTACTGAATCCAATCGACATGGCACTCACCGCCTTTTGAATCCGTATTCTATTTACTTTTTATATATCTCACGTCAGTTGCCACCATCAAACGAATACACTTTTATTATTAATACAAATAAATAATTTCGTGACCGGAATCCAAGCACTGGACAATATTAAAAATAGGAAAGTGAACTGTTCCAGTATATACATACATATAGATACACTAGTTAATATGGGTGCCAGCAGCCCACTAATACAGTTTTCAAAATTATAAATCATTCGTCATGCATTTTACATTGAAAATCAAGTTGTAACCACATTTCTGCACACAACAGCCGAGCTCAGTCTGTCAAGTACCAAACTTAATGTACGACTGTTCTCTGTGGCCTCACTATGCACACACAATAAACTCAACCATGTTGAACATGGCCCAAGTAACCCTGAGGGGTGGAAATCAAATGCAGGCTATGCCGCTCTCGATATACTAAACTAAGGTCTTTATATGAGACATACACCAAGCCTAAGCATAATCGGTGGGCTGTGGCCCCCCGAACCCCTCGCTCTAAGCTGCTCTTTTTTCTAACGTTATAACGTATGCCTCTCACAGTTATTTGAGCCGTGAACATTATTTACGTTCCGGACATAGTAAGTTTATAATGCAATAGTAAACTTAACCATGATATTATCAACAATTATATATACGATATTGTTTCGTGACAGAATCATACCAAAAAATATCAATTCAACTCAAACTGAGGGCAAACTTATCCGACATCATACTGCCATATACTTTCAGTTCAAGGAAAAAATGTTGTGGAACGAACTGTTATTAAAAAGTTAGAAAGCTTAGCTGCTGGGTCAATTTAAGTTTTATATCGCGCATTTACAAGACATAATCAACGACTGAGCAATATATAAACACAGCAATAATTATATACATCATAGCGATTTCAAGATAACGTTCCAAATGGTAGATCCCAGCATAAATTACCACGGTCACCGAACAGGAATGGAAGAATAAGCATTGCTTTGGAAATTAAGACGGAATCCCAAATACATTTATGTTAAAGCATGTACGGCAATTTCTATGTTGCAAATTAAGTGAAGTGTCATACATTTTTGCTTCATTATTTGACTAAAAAGCCAATACCAATTCAAAATTGTCTTGCATGAAAATTCGGTGCCTCAAAAAAGCCGCATTCATCCTTAATATAAAACGGGTTACATGTAATAGGAGGGACACTAGGTGTGCCAATGAAATTAAGGGTTCAGTGGTCATAATAAGTTAATCAAACAGCCCACTTGTATGTCTGAGTACCGAAAGTTCGTAATATCTACGCAACCTGAGGAGAAAGCTAAGCTAGGCGACTCCTAGGACTTCTTTACATAAATCCATACACAACTTCGTTATTTGCAATAGCCACGCTGGAAGTTCACTAGTCGCGCGGCCAAAAATAAGTGCAATGTAAGTCGCATTGGATGGAAATTTCGCTTAATCGCTAAATTCCCATCGATAATTTGAAATTATTTCCGGGCGTGACTGCAGCTTTGACCAAGGGCCATCCCACGATCCTATCTATCGTGATACTCTGCATATTATTTTTCATGTTAGGTAACTGCAGTCACAGTCGATTTTTCCCTCATCCAAGACCCTGCACCCAGTGTGTGGCATAGAAATAAACTGAACCAGCGCATTTCTTCTACACTACACTCACAAGAAGGATACAAATCCTCTGACAAGCTGTTGCTATAACTTAACCTTAATTCGAAACAGTGTTGCAGACAAAGGCTGTACCACAAGCCTTTAACCTATAGACCAATTGTAAAATTCAGTGCCTTTCGAAAAATTCATTAATACCAGCAAAAATTAAATTTTTATTACAAAATCAAATGTTGTTAGTATTACTATAAATATCATACAAAACACATTTTTATGCGTCTTTCACAGCGATGTGTGTGCAGCATTCTGGTTTCGTGAGAAGATACTGTTGTCTAACTAGGTCACGCTGCAGCCTACACCAACGTAACCCGGTTACAACTTTAACCCTACGTAACTCAAATAATATTTAAATGCAAAATATTATATGGATATTGATTACCAGCAAAAGTTGAGAGTTTTATTGCAAATACTCACATACTTTGCCGGTAACTCGTACTTCAGCATTACCAATAAATATAGTACAGTTGTATCATCAAGGATAAGCTGAGCAGAGCAAAATAATGACCCAAAAATATTTCCAAATGCCCAATATACAGGGCACACAATTTTTTCTCGAACTACGTTAAACCCATACAAAAATGGAAAACCAAATAGTATCTATTTTGAAAAACTCCAAAATGTTTCTACGAAGTCACAGAAAATGAAATTTCGAACGAACACACCAATAAAACAAAAAATTTAGCTTCTTAAAGAATGTATCTCAAAAACGACTTATTCAGTTTCCTTTAATTTATAATGCAAAATTTTAGAAAACAACCGTTTTACTCTTTCAAATAGAAAAATTAAAAATTCAGTCATAAAATAAATGAGATACATACAGATATGTGACTTCACAGAAATGCATATTTCTATTGTTTTTACCAAAAACTAAAATAGACCACTTTGATCGCTCCGCCCAGATAAATGCAACGATCTAGTGAGGTTAGCTTGATAACTGCAATGGACATTAGATGATGAAATAGAACAATGTAAAAAACCCGATATTACCAAGAGTGCATTAGGGAAGAGTATATAATGTCACTTCCCACCACTCACATGTTAACTTGTGTTTGATGGCACGTACGTTTTCGGTCTGCCCCATACCCCTGTTTCTGGGTAGTTCGGAACCCCCTCCATTTTAAAGGGGGTATGTCAGACCCCCAATTTTAGAAAGGTCGGTCGAATAACTGCGTCTGGTTCAACCGACCACCCCATCTAGATTCTGGTGGTCTGACATACCACCTATAACTGGGTCCGAGCTAGCATATCCCCGCAAATAAGGGGTCAGGCTGAAACCGCTCGTGTCATCAAACGCGAGTTATCGTATGAGTGCTGGGATGTCTTATATTAACATACACATCTCTAATGCACTCTTGATATCACTGATATCATTATACGTACAACAGCGAAGAACATTCTGGAAACCATTCAGAAAAATTTGACACAAGCTTCAGTATAATACATAAATTTTCAATGCAACATGCGGCGACCAATTTGCGCAAACACTTTTGAAAAGTTCATTTCAGAATAAAATTATACATCACTGGCAGTAGCTTGCACAGATCAGTGCTTTATAAATTTCACCTTGACTAGCGATCTAACCTGACGGAGTTTTTCCTGAAGAAATCCGGACTAAGTCATAAAATTTATCTTCAACTATAACAATCATGAAACTTTTTCTACAACAGTGCGCTCAAATCACTGCGGCTTATTTTAAAGTCAGTGTTGACTTAAATAACGTTTAGGGAAATGTTACTGCACCAGATCGTAGGAGTTTTCGCTGTCGCACTGGTCGCTCAGTGGATGCACAATAATAATTGGTCGCTATTTCTCGATCACTCGAAAGGCTTTTCTGGAGCGAAATTTTAAATTAAAGTACTCGCCCAAAAATTAAGGTCCCTCGCTCTAGACTCGCTCGGTTTGAATGGACAATTTTAATACGTAGTTGGTTTGAAAACCACCAAACATTAATTCGCTCGCCGCTGCTGCGTTAGTTGGAAGTGTTTGACGGAAGCGTCATAATTGCGTGTACAAAATATTGCCCAAAGTTCAAGATTAGTGACGGCGGCTAGAAGCCCATGATAGTCTCTTTTTATTGAGTTCAGCCGATTTCGAATGCACCTTCAAAATCCAACTTTACCGAGTAGTATTTAAAGATTCAAATATTGTTTATTTTGTACCTTAATTACTTAGCTAACTCCAAGTATTTTTATATTTTATTGCTATACGTATTTTATATTATATTTAAACAGCGTAGCATCTAGTAAAACTAGTAAACGTAATAAATTACAAAAAATGAGCGGACCAATAGGCAAAGCATTTGGTATCTTATTTGTGTGTATTTCAACTAAATATTTAATCAATTTATAAGTATCAGTTTTAGACAACTGATGTCAAATCTGCCATATAAAAAGCTAGCTAACTAAAAATTAACTATTTAGTAATATCAACTAATTAGCTAGTTAATTAACTAATTAATACCCATGATAAATCTTTAAAAGCCACATATTCATGATCAGCGACAATTAAAACGCCCGAGCGCAAAAAATTAGCAATTTTGAAGTGATTTTAAAATCTGCATATAATTATTCAATTAGTTAATTAATTAGTTAACTAATTAGCATATACAGCCAGGTTTTAGAGCTTCAGGAATATTATATTCGTGACCAACGACATAGAAAGCCCCCATGTATAATTTATTTTTCATTTCTGGGCACTCTGATTTTTTTAAATCGGCAATGTAGTTATGGAGGAGTTCGACGGACGGACGAACGGTGACGATTTTCCCCTTCTGACGAAAACATGAACACTTTGCTTCGCTCCGCTAAATTAATTTTAGTACTTCCGAAATGTCGTGCAAGCCACTGGCTTGAAAGGCGGTACACACCGCTGGCGCGTATTGCAGCTTTCACCTTTCAATTTCGGCTGATATTACTTTTACATTTGAGACAAAAAACATGAATAACTTTTGTGTTTTCTTTGTCTTTGAAAAACTCTATTTCCTAAATAAATGCACATTATAGTGCTTAGGATGTTCAAACATAAAACTATCGTTATGTCAAAAAGCTTATCAATGTACACAGAAACTCTGTTGAAAACATGTAATATACCATGTTAACACAAGGAAAGAAATTATGACTCTAGAAATTTGCACGGCCATTAGTATCGATGACGGAACAACCACATTGTCGCGGATATAAATTAGCATTTTTATCCTACAATATTATAGTTGCAACTGGAATTTTGCACGTCAAGCGGTAAATTGTACAATCTTAACCCATCAGCGTACAAACGATAATTAGGGAAGCTTAAGCAAGGTACTAAAACAACTGCTGGCGCTGGGAACACGATTTATTACATCTCGATAGAAAGACTTATGTTCTGCGAAACTTTCAGTGAATGACTAATATTACTTTTAAATTTCACAGCGAACTAACAACTGCTCGTACAAAGAATTCAGTACTCGCCAGAAACGAGTGTCACTTTCCGAACGAACTAGCATAGAACAGAATTCGAACAAAATTTTTAATTTATCGAACGAAATTCGATGGAACATCGAACGAACAGCACTCATTTCTGGCGACTACTGTAGCATCATGCAACAGACGCGGTGGGGAATATAATAAAATGTTTTATTCTGGACTTTGCTTCTTTTATTTAGCCTTTTGTCCAAGCAAGTTCTTCATTTGTCTATCTTGGTCACGTACTTTAAGGTCGGTCTTCTGAACTTTTGTATCGATCTGGTCGAGCAACTTGTTCTGATCGTCGATTTCGCTGCCAAGCGCTGTTCCAAGACCTTGAAGGCGCTTGAGGTTTTGACTCATCATATCTTCAAAAATAACAACAACTACTGAAAAAATACCTAAATGGAACACGGACAAAAGACGTTGTAATGCCTTAGTTGCAGTACGTTGAAGAGTTAAGTTAAAAGTGCGAAGTTAAACTATCGCTCCTAATACCTGCTTGATATGGTATCAGTTCAAAGCTATAACAGGTTTATAATCTGCTGAATCGGAAGTCGCTGATCTCCGAACCACTAATGCTCCATCACGAGGCAAGTTTATTACAGGTGCAAAAGAGTCTACAGTAACTCGATCAAAACGAAGAGCAACATATGCCGCTATCGTCATACTAAGCCTTAGTCTAAGCTTCACCATTTATACAACACATAAAGCCGAGGGGTTCAGGATAAAAATTTCAGGCATTCGGCACCAATGTAAACTGTCTTAATTCTTCATGCACCACAGACGAAACTTCACTAATGGCCGGCAAAGCCCGATGCCTAAATCCATTTATTTAATCGGTCTAAAAACAACCTAGAGTACCATAACATACGATAGCATACACCGGTAATAAGTTTTCCATGACCCAAGTGCAAGCTATCAGCCTCCCAGGACGAAACAGTAAAATTAAGAATTTTGGGTCGATGAACCATGGCGGCACCATATTCCCGTACTTTAGAACCATCGATCGCAGAGCATAATCAACAACAGCAATGAGTTTGCCATGCCTGAAAACCTTCAAAAGTAAAACTTTTAAGCCGCCCAGGACGTCAGAACAAATTTTCGAATTTTGGGTCGAGGAAGGACGGGGGCACCATACCTCAAACCCTATACATCCTGAACCAGAGCTTTAATCGAGTATCAAAAAAGACATCGGCATTTATCATTTTCTTATGAAATAAAACCAAGAAGAGAAACAAATTCGAAAGTTAAGATAGAAATAACATTGCTTCCGTGAAGAGTACTAAAATGGGGCAAAAACCTACATTATGACCCATGACCCCGGAACCAGTCCCTAAGCCAAAAAACGCTCGGAGGTACACATGGTAATCGACTTTCGAATGAGCCCAAGATCATGACAATCGGTTAGGTCGTTCCCGAGTTATTGCCGATCACCCACACACAGACGGAATTTAAAAGATTTCACCACTGCAACACACAATCTCCACTACGTTTCACTACGTTCTGATTAGCATTAAACAAAAATATTCTTGTTCCACCTTGTCTACAATGCAAAACACTCGACAGCTGATACAGAGAAACGGACAGACATGTTACGTCTTGCTGGTTGGTACAAAATATGAAAACGTTTGTTTTTAAATAAAGACGAAGACACTGAGTTGGGACCACACTGGTTTAATTACTCTTTTATCTTGGATCACCATAAAAGCTTCAGACAGTGAGGAATGGCACGAAATGCACCGAACAAGTTCAGTTCAGCGAGAATCCTGGAAAAATTTAAAGTTTCAATAACAATGTAAATGTTACTATCTTTACAGACAATACAGCCAGTTTTCCGGTATTCCCGGTTTTACAGACATAAATAGCAATTCTCCAAGATTTTCATCTTTTCTAGGTGGCGAAGAAGCCCTGTGTTAACTGAGACCGCCATGACAACGGACTACCGCAAAACGTTGTCAAATTTTATAGATTATTTCGAAAGAAATATATAGAAACACTAAAATAAAAATAATGCTGAAAAAATAGGTCTTACCTAAGTTCTCATCGATTTCAGCGTCCATGGCTCCCCATCGCGTATCGGTCCCACCAAGAGCTTCTATTCTAGCAGAAGCTTTCGGCTCCGGTGCTCCTAACTTCTTAGCGCCCTTTTTTCCACCTCCCACCGGAGTAGTTTCGGGAACATAATCGTTGCTAGACTCCAACCTATTGATAGTTCGATCTAGGCGGCTGGCAGAGGCAGACGATGTCATATCGCTACCACTCTTCGAGTTTGAGCTCATGGACGGTGATTTCTTCATATCGGCCGCTCCTTTGGAAAAATAATTCTTTATTCCTCCGAAAACACTTTTTATACTATTGAGATGGCGCTGGGTTTGCTGCGTTGTCTGGTCCATTTCGTCCAGCGTTCGGTCGATATTGCGCAGCTTTTCGCCTTGTGCGCTTAGGTCCTAAACCAGCACAAACCACAGCTTTGAATTTAAATTATAAGCAAAAATACGATCATGGATAGCACAAAAACATGCAAGTTTACGACAGTGAAAAACCATTTAACCTTTAAAACGATCAGAAGGTTTATTATTGATATTTACTAACGATGGTGTTAAAGCTAGGATCCGAGAATACAAAAATGAGGGCAAGAATATTCAAGCAGAGCTATTTCCGGACGGGTAATGTATTTTCTCTACACCGGTTTTAATAATTTTAGCTGACACCCCAACAACATCATCTGATTAGAGCAACTACGGGATGCCATGTTCACATATTCGATACGTACAACTACATAGATTTTTTGTGCAGAATATCAGCAAAACAATACCGAGCTCACAGTCCAGTATTTCAATCTGACTATGATTTGTATATCAAGAGTGCATTAGGGAAGAGTATGACACTTCCCTGCACTCACACAGAAACCCATGTTTGATGACACGGGCCTTTTTGGCCTGACCCCCACACAGTTTTTTGGGGAGGGGGAAGGGTCCAAGCTACCGACATTTCTGAGCTGAAAGAGGAAAATCTATATAAAGTTTCGATTCAATCCGTCACATTAGCTCAAATATTGGTTAGCTGTTGCTCGATACTTAATTCCTTATCGTTTAACAATGAATGGCAAATTTTATATTGGAAAACGTGTACTTTTCGCTCATGCAAAATAATGTCGCTGTTTAGTCGAAATTTTGACATCATCTTAAGCCACCGAATATCAGCCAAGTTGCTTGAATAATTCAAAAGGTATACCCGATTATTGTGATCGCAATGCACAAGCACATGGGTGAAAATTGCTCTGAAAAATAAGACCAAAACACCCATATAGCTCGATAAATTGTGGAGATCTTACCATTTTCGTGTATTTTAGGACTCATGGGCCCATTTATGAAACCCGTTTGACCAAATCCTACATCCTAAGAGGAACTTGAAGCAAAGCATAAAAAGTCTTATTGAAACTTATTTGCTATACAAAATGAGATGAATTTGACTCAGATATCTATATCCGTTGCTGAGTTATAAGTACGTGATGTTTTTGCCTCTTCGGTACCCGGACTGAACCCTTTGACCCAGTTTTTGAGGTGGGGGAAGATGTGGCAAACGGGTTCGCGCCTTAAAGGGCACAAATAGAGATTTCGAGCTTTCAAATGAGCTATCGCGCAAATCAATCCGCCCAGCAAAATCGGAGTTATACAAGTAAGCCTAAAACCCTAATAACGAACATTGCCAAATTTCACCATTGTAATGGCTAGTTATAATTCTTCCCTTCGCTCGTCTCATTTATTGCATTCAGAATTCAATCATGATGTATTTACACATACCTTTGCGGTGGCAACCCCGACTTGTTCAGACTCTTCCAACGCCCGCATGCTCCGCTGCGTACTTGCGATCGATTCAGCGAGCGTGTCATCGATTTTCTGTTCGTAGAAGCTGAAATCATTTCCAGCATCGTCTGAAACAAATTGACTCGAAATACATATATTACACTGATACCGAACCAACAGTGATTAATATAAAGACAACATAGGGACTTAACGCTCAAGCGGTTTTAAAACAAGTCGCGATACAATTGCGTCATCACCAGTGTTTTGAACATGCACCTTGTTGAGAAAAATACACTACATTACACATTTACATTTCAGTTTTAAGCGGGCCGTACCATTGTCGATATACTAAGCCTGATCCTTAGCCTAAAGTAAGGTCATCACATGAGCCCAAACCTAAATCTAGGTTACATCGGGAGCTGGTTCGCCAATCCCCCCTGACAACAATCTGGGCTTTTAAAATATGTACCGCTGATATTCATCAACCTACTCAGCGAAGACGTCATATTGTCTAAGTTTGATGTACTGCCTATTGAACAGGACACAATCATTTTCTTGCTGGCAGGAAAACCAGCACTGAATCTCAGCCCAATGCTCAGACAGGACAGCAAAAACTATTGCAATGTACTACTTTCCCTTCACTCAGTGTTCATAACACATGGTTTTTGACATTTCAAGAGAACGACGCCTGTATCGATATAAACGTTAAAAATGCTATCGATGCTCAAACAAAACACTAATTAAACACAAATGAAACAATAAATAATAAATGGTGCAGTACTTGCCATTAACAACAGTCGCATTTCGAACCAACAAACATCGAACACAAATCTAACAACTCTATCCACAACTACAGCGTCGAAAAAGCTTCCAACAGCTCCCGCACAAACTTCAAAATTATTCCCAAAATTTCAAACCAACAGCACTCATCTGTATGAGGGAACATTAAATTTCCTTTCCGGTGAAGATATTAAGACAAGACATTAAAGGTTTTGTCATAACTTACTATTTTTGGGTTTGTAGCAAAAATTGTCGGTATTATCTTCAAACGGATTAGCCATATTGAACAATAATTATTAAAATTTACTATTTATTTAATATAACGAAATTTGTCGCTAAAAACTCAATGTATTTTAATAACACCGTCTCACCACACACAGGATTGCAGTGCAGAGAGCGGCCACTAGCTCCTTTAACATCGAGCCGTTGATCACAATGCGAAACCTCTTAAGCATCGTTAAATAAAAACGACGATCAGCTTATCGCAAAACCTTTTTCAGGAGGAAAGCTGAACATAAGACCAAGCTAAGGGCTTCCAAAACTCGTAGATCCCACACACCATTGCTATGACCCGCAATTCTCCAAAACGAAGTATCGTTGTGAAAAAAACTTATTCGCTAAAGGCCGTATTTTTGTGTGAATATTGAAAGCTTATCAATTTACCTTGTAATAATACTATCTAAACTTATACGCCATTTTTTAGCTCGACGATGCACAAAAAATAACTCGATTAGTGTATTTGGGCTAAAGGTACAAATCGTGCTCTAAAATGCCTTGTGAGTACCAATCCCACTCTCACGCGGCAATTTCTGCAGCTCCCTGAGCCGACTTTATTTCGTAGTTCAAAATGTTGTACAGCACCAAAAATTCTCACACCTTCGCAAAATACCTATGAGCACATCGATTCCAGCTACATTACAAATTCAAATTTTCGACAAAGAACAGTAGTTGTATTTAGACTAAAAAAATTTCAACAGTTTCACAAAATTAGCAAAAAACCAACCATTTCAACGTCAGACTTTGTTATGTTCGCAACACATAAACATTTATTGTGCAATAGAATCGTTAGTTATTACTATTTTATTGCATTGAAAAGTATAAAAACCAGTTTTATTTGTATTGTACTGCATTTTGCTATGGTAAGTCACTCTAAAACCGCATAGTAGACAGAACTATAAAACTATTATCTCCAAATTATTTACGCTATATCGCTTACCGTGCTATGGAACTATTAATAATATTATGTTGTACCATAATTTATCGATAAGCATTAGTGCAATTGCATAAAAATATAATCAGTTTATGAATAACAAATGTAGGTAAAAAAACTATTTCGTCCACAGCTGAGAATTAAGGCCAGGGCACAACCAAACTGAACCTACCATGATGTAGGAAAAGCCTGGCCAAGTCTAGAATTTAACCTGTGACCGCCTATCGCAGTGTTACCTAGAAAAGCTGGCTACCGCCCACTCTTAAAGCTCATATCAAATCACCAAAGATATAAATTCTAACCGAATGTAGTTCAGGGAGAGTCGGGTCAATCTTGTTACATCGAGAGTCGACCTGGTTACATCGAGAGATGAGCCTAAAGCAGTTAGGTCTAAGTGGACGCTCCTGAATGGGCTCTTGAGTTACTGAAATATCTACGCCACCCCATGCATGTATGTTTTAGATAAGTGAGCTCAAAGCGTTCACCTACAAAATGCTTCGAAGGAATTTTCCAGTTTCTAAATACCCGGTTTTCGGGAGACCAGCTATAGCAACGCGAACGATTAAAAACGAAATGTAAAATACTAAATAGGGCCCAGGTGAATTACGTTGTGTACCACATCCTAAGACAACTTTTCTTAATATACGCTCACAATACTAAATGAATCGAAATGTGAAATATTTGTGAAGAAAACGCCAAATAGAGAAACGAAATTTATTTCCATAAAAACACAGAACTATTTATAAAATGGTGGTTCTCGAGAAGTAAAAAGAAAACTGCTGCCCACAAACACCGGATGGCCGATAAAATATATTTCGATACACGTTGTCTCTTAGTACTTTTGAAATTAAGTGAATATTGCTTGAAATTTCAAACAATAATCCATGAAATTTCAAAAAATAGTTTTTCAATTTTAAAATGTCCTGATAGTGAAATAATTTAGGAAATCTCTTTTAAATGACATGAAAATCTATTTTTAGTTTAGCATTATAGACCTAGTCTCGTCCAACATTTTGATATATACCGTCAAATAATGATGCTGGATTGAGATTAAAATACGTGCTTAAAAAGCAATCACATCACCGAACTACGACTACAAAATGTCGCCAAAGCACTATCTTATGTATACCAATGCCAATACTGACATTTTGGGATGTGCTAGGGTTGATGTCACATTTTGCGCCCACCAGTCGCAACGAGACAACGCTTCAGCGAACGGTTTGTAAGTAGCGACAATATTGACAGTCTACCGCTGAAGCAACATATATGGACAGCTTTGGCTACAATTGCTCGCACCATGTAAATGGCTGGCAGCTAATAGTGCGTTATCGGTACTAAAGACACACTCAAAAGGTAGGTATAGCTCTACCACCGCGAATACGCAGAGACACTTGTTGTCCGAATAACGAACATAACTAAAATAACGGTTACCATATAGCGCGCAATGATTATAGGTGATGCGCGAGTAAACTTATGCGTCGCTCACAGAGATCTGCGTGCACGAATTGCACACCGTAAGCTATTGCAAAGACGATACATTTTCGTTATATTATTGCAGAGCGTAACGCATAAAAATGTGATCCAATCAACAATCGTTTCCTACTTAAATTGTTACAGGTCGCTTTTTGGTCAATCGAAATTGTTGTTTGAGGACACACTTATGTGGTATTGAAATATAGCCGCTTTGCGAAAATTCAAGAAGAATAACCAGAATGTTTGCGGACGAAAATTTGTCGAATTAGTCACCAAAATTTTGTTCGAGCACAAGGTAGAATATCTGGACATTGGATTTGATTTTGTCAATTTCTAGTCAGGGAAAAATTGAATGAAATACGCAAAATCTTGTGATTCGATATCCATTATTACAAAATAGGATGTCTGTCGGGATCGCCTTATAAGCTTACTCACACATTAAACTAGTGTGACGCGAGTTTGGCAATGGTTCTGAAAGCAGCATGCTTAGCGAAGCAGTCCTTGCAAGCACATTAATGTGAATCCAGCATAGAAACAAAACACGATTACTGGAACATTGGGACTAGACTAGTATTGAGATCTAAAATTGGTGACCACGAAGATGAAATCTTAACATCTTAACGCAATGGGAACCGCGTAGGTAAGCGTTAATAATTTTCACCGGCAGCAAGTGAGAGACTCAAACTGTTCTATTGATCAACCCGCAATGAGAAGCACCGCACAAACTCTTTCCAGAGTTACCCAAGTCAGCAAAACAAAGGGACCATCGGACAGCAATCAGGCAGCAGCGTCGGTTAAAAACGGCTGTCTCAGTGGCATTTATACAGCTCCTGCTGGACTTCCAACCGGATGAAAATTGCTAACACCCAAGGTTGCTTCAAACCTCGGTGGATATTTGTGGCATAGGAAACTGATGAGAATTTGATTTCGAAAATCGCAACAAAAAAATTTGATAACGAAATTTTTAATTTCGGCCAGCTCCAAAGACAAATTTTTTTTGAAGCCAAGCCCTTCGCTAGCATACATTCGTCGGATATACAAATAAATACTCGTTCCATAAGTACTAATTCTAAATTATATAAGCAATGAGATGGAGTATTACAAATTGTACATATATACGCACATACAGACAACAAGAAGACTTAAAAATGTGACAAATATCCTAAGTGAACCAAAATCACAACCCAAAGAGGCACGGTGATACAAAATAAACACCGGCAAGAACTTCAATCAAATGCAATAATTATATTCATGCAGAGAGAAAACGTTGGGTTAGCAACACCGGGAATGCTTCACGAAGAACATGATTTTTCTCG
Organism: Trileptium ribeirensis; assembly: GCA_030248225.1. Taxonomy (NCBI): domain Eukaryota; kingdom Metazoa; phylum Nematoda; class Enoplea; order Enoplida; family Thoracostomopsidae; genus Trileptium; species Trileptium ribeirensis. The sequence continues at coordinate 34,694 of JASANE010023386.1, forward strand.
GCACTCAATCAGCAGTAAACCGCGTTGCATGATACCGGGGCTTACAAAGACGAGCAGTGCGGTAAGAGCATCACGATGGCCCGCTCCACAAAAATTAGCCCAAAACGACTGTATCATCAAACATCGGTTTACAATAAAGTGCCGGGAAATGTCATACTCTTCCCTTCAGGGATTTTTTTCAAATTTGAATTTGGGTAATTGGCTGGATATTTTCGAAAGAAGTTGAGTAACATTTTTCTACACTAGTTATAGGTTAGTATAGGTTGTTTTTGCAGTATTGCTGATAAGAACTTACGCTACGTGTATATGCTTTAACTTAAATATTTTAGGTATAACTAAAGGGTATTTTTCTTAATGGTGGTTTATGCATTTAGAGTAATTCACTATTAAGTGCTACAACTCGTATGTTAAGAGGTATACAGCAAATTTAATAGTTTTTGTATTGAATATCATATCTTTGTGACTAAAATACGAAGTAACGAGTAAAGGAATGTATGATTTTTTCGAGCCCTATGTGTAAAAACACTGGGCATTTTTCTGGGCATTTTCTAATGTTGTTGGGTAAATACCCAGTAAAATACCTTGTTTTCCCTTATGCACTCTTCCAAAACATCGTTAGGGTCTTGCATGACTAGAAAATGCGCAATCTCAAGCCGACGACTGGGATTAAAAGCGGGTACGCAAACCCCTGGGCAATCTGAAAGCTGTTACTCGATTAGAAAAATCTGGCAAAGCGAGTAACTTAACACACAGAGAACCGTTCAATATACGTCACACGACAAACTAAGTAAACACTAGTCGGTAGTGGAACTATATTTGTGAGCGGAGCTTGGGCTGTGGCATTACGAATGTACTCAATTTTATGTTCTCGTAACTACATTGCATAGGGCTTTATCATTGGTAAAAATATTATATCTGAATTCTTCGACCCAAAAACCTATAATGATTTGATCGAAACGATTCTATTTCAATAAATAACACAAATATTGCAAAATTCTCTATTTTAGCTGCATAAGCTTAACTAATTACTAATTAACCACTCAAAATTTTTTAATCCCAAATATCAGGTGTTTACTCTGACATGATAGTCTTTCAAACAAAAAAAAATTTTTAAATCGGTTCAGTGGTTCTTGAGATCCGTGAAAGATGAACTAACATCGACTTGTTTGCTCCCAGAGAATAAAAACGCTTCGCTCGGCTTTGCCGAGCTTCTCTCAACAATAGGTATCAAAATGTGCGCTGAGTCCGGGTTAGGGCTTATGTTCGGATGAAGGAATTAACGTAGTCCCCTTTGGCCCATCTGGGCATGACGGAGTTAACGTAGTCCCATTTGACGCTTTGGGCATGAAGGGGTTACTGAAGCATCACCAGCTAAGCACTGTGTCCCAAAGTATACATCGCCAACCCCTAGCCGATAATATAACAAAAGAAGAGCACGTTCATTCTTCGTTTTGAGGGCCTAAAGGATCAAACCAAATTTTTGTCTAATCAACGCTTGGCATTACCCATCCATGCATGTATACTCAAGGAAAAATAAATATATATAGATACATCATATCACATGACAAATGAGCGAACATAAGAAATGAAAAATAGAATTGAAAAACTGAGAAAAACTAAAAATTATTACTAAAAGTGAACTTTATACACAGTTTGACAACAATTACAAATTATCGTCCAAATGAGTTTGGTTTTATAACGCCAGTTGCAGGCGACACTAAGCACTTGATAATATGAAACGGGGACCAAAAGCGCTGAAGATGTGGGTGGTGTAAAAGCATTAAAAGTCCGTTATTTTCGTACTTTGATCTTAGCAAAATTGCCGTATCATCAAAACATCTTTTTGATTCTAAAACAAAGATCCATTAGTCAGAGAAGGAAAGGGGACTTGATATGAGTAACAACTGTAAGGCTTGTGAGCCCAGACTTGGGCAAATTTTTGAAAACAAATTGGCTAAATTGAAAGATTTTGACAAAAAATACGTAAAATTGCCAAAAAAATAAGAAACATTGTGTGGTCCAAAAAATTTCGAAAATTTAGCACCTCCTGCCGAAAGATCTACCCTACATAAACCGATGCATCTTGGACACCCAAGGGCTTAGAAAGAGAGAACGTTGTACCATTATTCGAACTGGGAACAAGACATGATCCCGAACTATTAGCTAAAATTCTTTCATAAATTAAAATAAGTTTACAATCGTTTTCATGTGGCCATACTGGCGGCACCATGTGTTATGGCTTTAAATTAGAACCAAAACATTACATAATTATTCGGATAGGCATACGGAATGCTTCAAACAGACTTCAGCTGAATTTTACATTTACAGCAGTTTGTAGCATTCGAATTTCATGACATTTCAGTTATTAGCATCCAACGAATAATATCCTGTAGTATATAATATAAAATAATAAACCACAGCATAGCGTCAAATTTGAAGCATTTAAAATTTTACAACAATAAAACAATATTTACACAGTATTATATATGAGGTTGTAGTTTAAATATAAGAGATTAATTAATTAAACAACAATTCCTCAGATTCCTACTGGGCGACCTAAGAGATTTATGACGCCGCATTTAGCCTATGACCACATAGTTACTCCATTTTCGGTCCTTTTCCGTTATCCACTCAGCCCGCGTTCGCCCAAAATGGTCAGATTCTGGAAAGTTTGGCAATTTCGTGATCCTTGCGAGCTCCCCTGATCATTTGAACCAAAACTCCAAATTTTTAAAATTTTTTGGGTCCGAAGGTACCCCAAGCTCCCAAAACTATCGGAGGCTCGAGGTTGAGCAACTGAAGATTTTTGGCCATAACTTATGATTCGGTTACCGGATCGCGTCAAAAATAACACCATTTGATTTGAGCTCGTCAAGTCGCGCTCAAATCTCCGGTAAAAATCCAGTTTTAAGAAACAAAATTTTTTGGGTTCCCTATGCGCACCCTCTTTTGGACCCAAAAAATCTAAAATTTTTCAAAATTCGATTTTTTAGTTCAAATTATCAGGGAGGTCTCGCGTATCACAAAAATACAAAAATTTTCAGAATCTGATAATTTTTGGGTAAATGCGGGCTGCGAGGGATAATGGAAAAGAACCGCATTTTCTTCCTTCAAGATCACCAATACTCGCCATAT
>JASANE010023388.1:0-25324 GCA_030248225.1 Trileptium ribeirensis
ATCTAACTTATAACTGTATAACACTATTTGTCGGAACAATCATTTTCCTGTTGGGACCAACAATTTCAAAAATATATATACCGAAAAAGGACACTTTTAAATATTTTGCTTACATGCGTTTGCAGCTTATTGGTGATGAAGGGTAAGCTTTTACTGTTTCCAGCTAGTATACTTTTCTCTTCTATGACGCTACAGTGGCCTAAAATGCTCAATTTGACTGCAAAATAGTACCGTTTCGATATTATGCAGTGTGCAGTCTTTAAAAATGTGGTCATGCGTGTTCAAGCGAACCTTCGCCCATCTGCGTCCAGACGGTAATCGTGTCTCACGCGAAATTGCATCTGTCCTCGCTCAGACGAATTTCTTCCGCCCGCGTCCAGCCGAAATTGATTGAGTCCATTCTACCTTTCCGTCGCATTTATCCTCAAGCTTACCTTCTTCCTCGCATTGCACAATATTAAATGAGCATTGATTGTTTGTTGCTATTGTAACACGTGACGCTGCTGCATTTCGCACTTCCAAAACGTAATACGACCCCGGTTATCGTAACGTCGAGGGCGGACCTTAGGGGTTCTGAGAATCTTTCTCGGTTTGGGTTAATTCGAATAGACTATGGAGCTTAGTAAGGCGATGGAGCGCTTCACAGGATGTGTTCGGATCTCTCCGGACCGGTTGCCCACGTAGCCTAAGCGGTACTACCGTTGAGGTCCCTGAGGGAGGTTGGCACCGTTACCTGCTCACAGGCCAAAGAGACCATACAACTATTCCGTATCATCGTTCCACCTGGAAGTGTGTTGAATATTTGTGTTGATTAGTTTTTCTACTTTCCTGAACGATTAATTTATTTAGCCAGTGGCCCCCACTAGGGTCCGACAATCCCCTTGACGTTTAACGTCGGATGGCGTGGTTTCTTGTTTTGGACGTTCAGCGAAAGCTGGATTTCGGTAAAATTTTTCTGAGGTCGCACCTGTCGTACTCACTCAATAATAACAACAAATAGGAATCGGCGAGTCACGTTAAGAATTGCCTCTTCGGCGCGTCAAACCTGAAAGTGGGTGACGGATTTCAAACCCCTTCAGTACGTATCGCTACTATGGTCAGTAAAAACACACGGACACCATGGGCTTTAATTTAGTATTTATTGATAAGTCAAAATCGTATACAGACATGAGCGAATCGTACGTGGGCGACTACAATTGATACAACAATGCTGTACAGTGCGCATTTGGGGAATCGGAGGGTGGGACAACAATTGGGCATATCGGGAGCTATCACTTTTTTCATGGAACTTTCACAGCTGGTTCAAATCACGGTGTGAACGATATTGTCATAACGACAGCTGTGTTTACCTTACTCAAAAAACGGGGCCAAAAAATATGCAAGTAACACGATGTGATGAGGTCAGTTAGTTACCTAGGCGCCATTCGAATAACTACTCGCTCGGTACTACTACTAGGGTACTCCGGCTAAACAATAGGTTCAGGTAAGCTAAAGGCAGCAAAACAACGGGTAAATTCGGATATACGGGACAAAGCGTACACAATGGGGATTTTGGGTTTTGGTTTTGCACATGCTAATCAACGGCTACGGTACACGATACGCGAATATTATTGATACGGGAAAACAACGAACAATAGGATATAATATATAACAGGTTATAACAAATCAGCAAGGGTATCATCGAACATCAGTATCGGCACAATATAACCAAGAGAATATACATTAACATAGGTGCAAGTTTGTGAGTTTACAACGGGTACGACTCCTAAATTTTTTTTTCTTTTGGGTACGACGGTGTAACGTTTTCTTTCCTACACGCATACGTACGAATGAACTATAACCACGGGAACAAAAGTTTTCCCGAATAAAGTTTACACATCAAGCTAATAGTAGTAGCAGGTTCCTACAAAGTTACCCTTTTAGAAATAATAACGAAGGTTTTCATTCGAAGCTTTAGCTCTATACTTATTCGTGATCTAAAAATATTCGGGAAGTTGGCAATCTATGGTCTACATTCGTGAGGCAGAATAGGTTCGAAATGGACAGGGTAAAATACTCCCTAAGCGGCTTCTAGGTCCCGGTAGGAAAAGATTAGGACCAAATTTTCTGACTTTTCAGACTTTCCTAGCACAAAATTACAACTAAAATTTACAACGTGCTGTGTATATAAAACTTAACCTATCAACACTAGGAAAATTGATAATTCGATTTGACGGTAAAATTTGTCTAAATTTTTGCATTTCAAGAAGGCGCTGGATCGAGCCGGAACCAGGGAAAACCATTAAATTGTCAATTTTAAGTCTAACTTGAGGTTCACTCAGGGACTATGTTCACGCCTGGCTCAGCGGAACAGTTTTCTATATTCTTACCAATAAGTACGGCTAAACCATAAGTGATAAAGAAAAAAATTTCTAAATACCAAACTGGGAAATACTAATTCTGGCACTCTCCGTCCTAATATTGGTCTGCTGGGGGTATTCGGCTCATTTACGGCACGTATTTATCTAGTCTATTAAAAGATTCCCAATGGATTATTCCTACATTTACGGAAGCCTTGAAGGCGTTGCCTCAACCTTTCATTTCGTAACTCGTCGCTGGTAAGTAATTCGACCGATGGTAATGCTCAAAAATTCGATGCTGGTGTAAAGGTTCACAAGCGTATTATGTACATATCATTCAACTTCGACAAAAAAGCGCAATAATTAACGGCTCAGTGCGGAAAGGATATATACCGGTCGACAAAATTTTAGTTCGTCCTATGTTACATTTCCTAATCTTGAGAATTAAATACTTGCTTGCTCTTTACTCGAAAGCGAGAAATGCTACGGTTGAGCTTTCGAGTGGGCGAGAGTTCCACTGGCGAAGCAATGAACCGCTCTGGGGTTATTCCCAATTTCCACAAGCACGATCGGGCTAAAAGCTTAGCTTACTTGACTAAATTTTTCAACTAGGCGGACCCCTTAACTGGATTTCCCAAAGTGGAATTCATTTTACAATAGCTTCGGATCGCTCATCACCGCTACGACGCGACGGTGCTATTATGTGACGAGTGACGAGCTCAGGCGGGTCCCTGATTTACGCTACAACAAGCAAGTCCTGTGTGTCAGGCTAATCTACTTAAGTTGTATGGCTGTACGTTATAATTGTGTCAATTTATGTCAGATTCGGGGCGTTGGGCAGGGCTTAAAATTGTATTCAGTTACATGAAAAGTTTTTTGGGATTAAAACTGGAAATGACGATGCTTTATGGGCCATCTATACTCACCTAAGGATACTTAAAGTTTCGCTCTTTCAACTCAAAAGCGGCTCTCGAAAAGAGCTCGATTTGCTAATAAATTTTTATCAAACGGTTCCTATCTGTCAAAAGTGTACGAAAACGTCGCATCTACTGGTCAGTATAATTGTAACAAATTTTCCTCATGAATTTAACTCGGTTTATGCCCATTGGTTACTCGGTTTTCTCGGTTCCAATCGAGTTCCTTAGCCCAATCCATCAAAACGGAGGGGCAAACCTATAAATTTCTTGATAATTTGCCGGCCTTTCTCTGTAAAATTTTGCATAGGGGCTGGGGTCGACCTAAATTTTCGATTTCCTAGGACCGGACTAACGGTACTTTCAAAAATTGGTCCGGCAGGCCCGGACCTGATAGACCCGATATCGCATCTAGCGATATCGCTAAATTTTACAGAAAAATGTTGCCATTTGCAACAGGAAATATCAACACTAAGAAAGTTCATATTTCTATCGCAGCAACAGCGTATCCGAGTTTCGAGACTCCGGAGTTGTCGTGCTGCGTTCATGCAAATACACAGAGACAAACGAAAATATAACTGAAATATGTGGAAAATATGTGCTGAAGCTAAACCAAAACCTACTATGAAAATACTTATACTGGGAAGAAATCTATGAAATTTGTGTAGACCCTGAGCGGCTTTTCCGCTGCGCGGGTTCCTAAATTTTGAACGGGCCAAGGCTTTTGCAAAGGAAAGGCCTAAGGGGCGTCTACTTGTAGAGTAAAAACCATCAAAATTCCTGGAAGGAATTTTGAGCTCTAAGCGTTTGAAGTTTTAGGTATGGGCAAACCCCTGTCGGGTCACCGGGCAAACGAACCCTTTCGGGTTCGACCGACCTTAAGGCCTCTTTTGAACCTAGCACGACACTATAACCTAACAAATTTTAAGTGAAATTCCTGAAGGGAGTTTCAAAATATTCCAAATTTACGCCTACGGTGGGACAAGCCCCTCCAGGGTCGTCGGGTTTGTGATTACGACGCGATATTGCTAAACTTTAAAGTGGCATTCGGTGGTAAACACTCCTACTAAGAAACGATAAAAGTTTCAACAGAATTCCTGGAGTAATTTCAAAGTTACGTCAAATTTTCGCTCAGGGTAGGCGGTCTCACTCTCAAAGCATCAGATTAACAAGCTCGGTTGCGGGTCGATTGAATTCTAGGCTCAATATAGAAGCGTAGGTCACTACTAACATCCTAATAAAATCTCAACAAAATTCCTGGAAGGGAATTTTGTCCTGGAACAATTATTTAGTTTCGGATTTCCAGCAATAAGTGTATATGGGCGGCTTTGCGTTCACGTAAGTAAAACTATGAGTAAAATCGCTTGTAAGACTTGATATTGAAAGCATGGCCAAAGATGATACGTCGTTCTATTCCCGGTACTCATCAGGAGAAGTTTTATTTTACCTCGGTCGACTCACGGCTTACATTTCAAATTTTAACTCGACTCAGGGAATCATGTAAAACAAGTCTATACGCGAGTGATGCGTTTATTTGTGCCTTAACACATTAACTGAGGGAGGTTCAGCATGACTTCGGTTAATTAACTGAATCGTGTGAGCGGCTAACCATGGCTATGGATCTGCGGGACAAGCTAGGATGGGCTAGGCTATCATGTAAAGGAAACTATGGACAGGAAGTCCTTAAAGATTCAACACTATAGCTGGTCAACGCAACTTTCGGTTCTATTAGAAGTTAACTAGTCTATGGCTTACCCTATCAAACATCGGCGACGCTTAGTTAGTAAACTACGCCTCCCTGCCGACACTTACATACTTGAATCCGATCGTCCAGCCATACGCAAAACCAAACTCAAGAAAGCCGAAGAAAATATTAAACCACTAAGTAAACATTAACTGTTACTGAAGAGCAACAGAGCCAGTCTACAAAACGACAGAACTCTCCGCTACCGAAGTCAGACTGCAGCTCGCTAGTTTGATCGGTGCCGCTTAAATGGTTTAATTCTCAGCAATTAAGTTGATTTATGGGCTATTAAAATTTTATTAAATGTGCTTTGTCAGCACTTTTAGGACGATTTGCCCCAATTTCTAAGCTAAAATTATGCTTACATGCAAACTTTCTTATCAGCAACAAATTTATATTAATTTCAAACCAATTTTATAAGAAATTTAAGTGATTTATTGCCATTTTATATTAAATTTATTTCAAACATTTATAAATTTCTAATAAAGTTTATATAAACGCTCTGTTTGATCAATAAATATAACAAAATAGTTTGTCTGTGGAATCCATAGCACGTCCTTTAGTTTATTTTGCTCATAGATTTGACCGTTATTTTACAGGTAAATAAACTCCTATACTTTCCATATAATCTGTATTACTTTATAATTCAAATTTTCAAATTAAATTTATATAGTAAGCTTGCCAAGTTTAGCGAATTTATATTAAGCTGTTTACTCAAGCGTGCGTAAAACTTTTAATATTAAGCTAAATTCAGCTTAATACTTTAATATAAATCTTATATCAAGCTTGAGAGGTCAAGCTTGTTTACTTAAGGACATTGCTACTTGGTCCGTTTGACGACGTCCGTATAAGTTTCGAGTTTTATATTAATTTTATACTTACTGATATACTTATCAAAACTTTTATATTAAACTTCTAGAAGGACAGCTAAGGTCAAACTTTATATAAAGTTTGCGATTAGATTTAAGTTTCGCCTCGTTCACTCAAGAAGAGTGCCAGCTTCAGTGAACTACAATGAAGTACAAGCATATCTACGTGAACACGGCTGTTAGCCACTTCAATACAAATATCAACTTAATTGTTGACTTAGTGCATATATAAAGTTAATATTGAAAATGTGTACTTTTTTATACATAAACGTGTATGCCTACACATTTGGGACCAGCGTCCGTAGAAATGAAATGCTGCTAAGTAAACAAACAAGGGGCAAGGGATGTAAAAAGAGGGTCCCATTTTCTCAGTGATGGCCAAAGTGCCAAACGAGTCTCTTTGATATGTTATAGGTCCGTTTTTGGACGACAAAAAGGGGAAGTGGGCTCTCAGGCGATCCCTAAAATGTTTTGCGTGGCTTTCGCGAGTTCGAGTTGTCGTTTTGTGGATTGAGGGGTATATATTTGTGTAGGATTCAGTGACAGGAACCCAATGATGGGTTACACGCCTATCGGGGCACGATTTCTTCGAATTTCACGAGAGAAGGTGCCCAAAAGTGGGCACAGCGGGTCTGTTCCTGGTACAAATGAAAGCCTCGGGTGTCATTTATATATCCTTGTGTCGATTATTTGTTAAGTTATTTAATTAAATGTGATTTGTCGGCTATACTTATATGCTCATTTCCTAATAAGTCCGTGGATCCTGCTCGGATATCCACGGGACCTGTCTCATTATAAAGACCTTTAATTCTCTATCAGATTTTTTTTCAAAATCAAAATCTTTTAAGAAAATTCTCTATCAAAAAATGTTAAGTTCCTAATTTGCGGCTTCTCAACCGTTCACAACCTTCAATTCCGAGCATTCGGAATTGACAAGTTTTATCAGCTAACTTAGCCAGCAAAATGATAACTGATAACATTTTTGTCTTTGCAGTTTACCAGTATATTTCTTAATTTTCAAAACTGTAAGTTGGATATCGGTCAGTTTTACTTATAGGTTTTAGAAATTTTGCTACTTCGCTGTTCGCTTTAGGGCGAACAGCTATAACTTGTGGTCCTCACTCAGGTTTCCGTCACGGCCGCTCTTTTCTACCAAAAATCGGAGCGAATATTACGGTCCTACCACACGGGGTAGGGCTTTTCCTATGCATATCGGGGCGTTCGGGAAGTCATACCATTCTATTCATTCGCGGGCCGGGTATGGTAATGGCTCGCTAAATCTAAACATTTATACCTATAAAAACACTGAATTATGTGCACTAAATCGCTAACTCTTCTCTAAAAATCGACCCGAATCTAAAAATCAGTATAATCAAGTTACCAATTCAAACATGTACGTACAAGGATAACGTCACAAATGGGTACATAACAATCAGTACATTCATGTTACGGCGATATGTCACGATTATATCAATAGGTGCCTTTATGGCAAAACAAACGGAATGGCACGACAAATAACGGCAATAATAGCACAACAGTTATCCACTCGTGAAATAGTAACGATACCCATTTTGATCACGAAAGTGTCGGCGGTGCAAGCCGAAGTGCTAAAAGATATATAGTTCATAGCGAGACTGTCGGGCCTACCGATTCCTGATTTGCGATGTACATAGTGATTATAACTGAGGCGACAGGGGACTCACGCGGTCGGTTCGCTCTTTTGGGGAAATCGACACGCAATTTAGTGGGTACAAACCATCCTTTGCAGATCTGCTCCAATTATATATACATAAATGGAGGCGAAGAAATGGCTTCGCGTTCCTGCAGCCATAGTCATTGGGGATTCAATTCCAGGAGACATCAGTATCTCGAATTTATAAATGAAGTCCATTAGCATGTGGCCAGGATTAATCTATCTCGTAACTATCCACCATGGATCTGTTACACTATTATTGAAACGGAGCGAGTGAAGCGAGCAGAGTTTCTACTGAAAGTGCTGAGGCAATGTCGTGAAAAAAATTTTATGTCTGTCGGTGTCATTCTTAACTCATCCTCGGACGATGGATTTCGGCAAAAGTTTTTGTTCGTTATGTGATTACAGTACGCTATTTATATTATAGCTAAGACCGCATTCCATATTTTCCGGGTCAAAATATTCCAAATGGAGATTTAAGGGTTTTTTACTCCAAATCTGACCATGTGAGTACCAGCTTTTCTTACCCCATATGTCGGGACATAAGCAAAAGAGACCATTATACATGTAGTTTCAGGCAGGCTGGTTATTCATAGTCCTTTTTTAAATTTTTTAGTTTTAATGGGTTTAGTGTAAAAGAACCCCATGTCCAGAATACATTGTATGTGTATAAAATTGAGCATTTGAAGTGCTTTATTGCTGAGTTTATATAGTTGAATATTTCAGTAATGTCGTATTGTCAACGGACTTCATCAACCGAATTCATCCGCCAGGCTGTTGAGGTAACGACCGATAGCCTAGTGACCTTGGCGAACAGCGTTGTCGATCACAAACAGATGCCTCTAGCTGAAAAGAAGGCATGGCTTGAAAATTTCAAAAAGCTACATCCTACTGTTTATAATCAACATTTTTCTGACTTAAAGTGGTAGTTGTAGTTTTGTCGTAAGGACTTTAGTGTTGACTTTATTTTAGGAAATATCAAGCATTATATCGGCAAAACCATAAGTCATATCTCATATCCTGAACTTGCTGTCATGGTAGCTTTAAAACAATTCTCTAGTTAGGAACTCAAAAGCACGTATACACATAAATTCCTATGTTGCAGCCCAAAATGCGCGTCACACAGTACACTATTCCAAATTGTGATGCGGTGCTATATAGATCCAACGTAAAATGTGTGAAATTGCCTGTCAAATTTAATCGTTTCAATAATGTAATATAATGATAAATGTAACCTTTAACAGCGGAAGTAACTACACGCTATTCTTAAGCGAAAGTCCCAATATGTCCATATCCTAAGATTATGTCGGTGGGTTCCCGCTCCCAAATTCCCCGCTCTAAGCTGTTTTTAACGATATATAACGATGTCCGGCTCCGAATATTGGCATGTGCCTGGCTGCACAGAATTACTTTTGTCGCAGCAACATCTGTAGTAGTGATGTGTGTCACTCCAGAAGCCACTCCTGTCCGAAATACGTGGTAATAAAATTTACATATAAGAAAGCCATTCTGATTGAAAAATAAACCGTTATAGAGTTAGTAACGTAATTGAATTGAACTAAAAGTCAATACCGATACCGGGTCACTCGCAAGACTTAGAATTGTGCAATTAAATCTTATCCCTTATCCTATCGACAAGAATACAACCACCGTGCCAGATAATAAACTAGAAATCTTAAGTTATTACCTTGTAATGTAAATTTGCTAAAAAGGTAAGGTAGGTATCAGGGAATAACCGGAACCGTTCATTTAAACCGGATCCGGAACCTGCTCTTCGAAATTTATATATAGTAAAACAGATGATGGAAAAAATGAAGATATAGTGGATTTAAAATGCATTAAAAATAACTTTTACATTAAACTTAATGTATTGCGATGGTATTATTGCCTTTCTGAAACTTTAAAGAGACTGAGGAAGCTAATAATGTTTATTTATCGTTCAAATATGTCGGTTTTTGGACATTCAGAGCAAAAAATATCTTCCAATATACACCATTGCGTATACTGCGTCAAATCGAATGTGCTTACAAAGCTTGGAGCGTAGAATACACACTTTCGCTCTGTCTCCAGTCGCCTCCCTTTACTACACATACGTTTGTTGCATGTTCTGTAGGAAACTTAAAATTATTGGTTTATATGATTCTAAGAGAAAATAATAGATAGAAGGTAATTTTATGATCAGTGGTCAGAGACACTATTTAGGCTAGCGTTGCACAAACAGTGCCCATCAGTTAGATCATAATGATGATAACTTTCTAATCAGAGTGCTATAAATAAGACACACTGTGATGCTGCTCGCACAGTTTCAATAAATACAGTTCATTGCCAAGAAAGCAGTTTCCAGCTGCGTTGCAGATAACGTTAGTTTACTTCAATTTAGACTGATTTACCAAGTTTACAAGCGCACTGGCAGGTGCTTGACGCAATTTATGTTAGCCAAACATACATTAAGTACTGCGTAAGCCATACTCTCTTACCGAGTCGGACCGGTTTAATTCAAACGTATCCCACAGACTTCTGGATGTGTAAAATAGCTGCTACAAGCATCGAACTGGCTTTGATTTAACAAACTCCTGCAATTTATTATGAAAAATTCCTGCTCAGATTATGTGCCCTACTTACGTTTCTCACGGCAAATTAGTTAGTTAATCTTTTCTTTTGCTTGGTTGTATTGGAGCTTGATCATGGTATAATATATATTACATATGTTTGGATTACAGGATGAAGCAAAAAAATGTGGAAAATTTCAAACAAAAATTTTAAACCGGAATTCCGGTTCCGGTATGGTTTTTGCCCTTTGCCGGAACCGCAACCGGAACACGATTTTCGCCGGAACCGGAATTCCGGTTACTCCTTGGTAGGTATATATTCGAAAAAACGTGAATTACGACATGACTAACACGTTTAGGTTTAAAGAAACAAGTCCCTGGTTAGACCCACAAGATATACCTAAATTTTAGGCAGGAAAGTTGGGTGGATCGAACGGAGAGGCAACGGAGCAGATAGAACCGAAAGTTTATATACTCCTATATATGCGAACCTAAAGTTATCCACATCCTTGAATCCTTTCCAAACCTAAAGTTGCTGCAATAGGACATAGAAAATCTACATTTTTATAACATGAAGTGGTGCAAAAATGTGGATTTCAGGGAAAATGGGTTATGACATGGAGCTATGAAGAATTTAAGTTGCAAATGAGGACGTATAATTACGAGGATGAAGATTTGAGCAATCTTGTATATAGTAAACATGCCTATCTCTGACAGTTTTGACATATATATAACTATGTACAACACATGCGTCATTCGTCTTGATGGTGACACTGCATTGTCCTAAAACTAACGCCTTGGGCTTTGAACTGACACAACTATCAGCGCCTTGAAATAACTGCTTAAATAATGTGTTTTTCAAATCAAAAAATTCAAAATGGGTTATGACATGGAGCTATGACGAATCTAAGTTGCAAATGAGGACGTATAATTACGAAGATGAAGATTTGAGCAATCTTGTATATAGTAAACATGCCTATCTCTGACACTTTTGACATATATAACTATGTACAACACATGCGTCATTCGTCTTGATACTGACACTGCATTGTCCTAAAACTAACGTCTTGGGCTTTGAACTGACACAACTATCAGCGCCTTGAAATAACTACTTAAATAATGTGTTTTTCAAATCTGATACTACACAACAACGCATGAGTAAACTTAATGGCGAGGCCAATGATCCCGTTTCAACACAGTGCACAAGTTGTTATTTTGGAAAGCATGAATTATTATACCTCGACTTTAATTCAAATTATTTAGAACGGTAAACCCGGTAAACAGGAACGCTAAGTTTAAAATGACGGAAACGACAAACGTATGTGTAAAAAATGTTTCTTCTGAACATAAAACGCTGTTTTGATGTTTGAAGGGTTATCGGCGACCCCCTCTGCGCCTATTAGCAATTGCAATTGTAACTCAAAAAGGGATGGCTGGCCCTGTACCTTAAATGTACTCCCTCATAATACAGAAAATTAAAGCTAAAACCACATTATTAACTGGTACTTCGCATCAAGCTAGCTATTACAGAAATGCTAAATGTAAGTCTTAAGTTATTTGAGAAAACTTACAATTATTGGAATGCACGGTCGACAAAAAACCCTTCTTGTAGCCCTCCCACCACAAGTGTCATGTCCCACTTTCTACACTCCATGCATTCAACACATTGTTTTCCTGTTATGTCACGTTTATAATCTGTTCCGAAGCCATCACATATTCAACGTCGCAGTGGGAATAACAGCTTTCCCATAGCGTGCTTTGAAGTGCTAGGCATAGAGTCGTCGAGATCCTTTCGGTTCATATGATGTGAAATTTATGCTGCTTGTGCTGTACCGACATTTACGTTCGGTGACGTATATCGCCCTAAGGATTTTTGCGATGGCAGCACTGGTACATTTTATTCTAGCAATTTGGAACAGTCATTTAAATTGATTCAACTCTGGAATGTGTGCAGCTGAATAATAGAGCCTTCATTATTACCGTTGGGTTGCAATAATTCACCATGCAATCACTATTATCTCTTTTTTCAGTTGCACGTGTTTTTCCTAGCAACCACAACACGCACGTGTAACTAATTTGCAATAAGTTTAAATCAGGAACGTGTTGGCGAAAATTTCCAGTTTTTTATAATTGGGTGTGGGTTTTACCATAACAGACCCAACAGCCGCATTTAAAAATTTTTGCTGCTACTATAAACACAGATATATAAATAAACTTGATTTCGCTAACAAAACTGAGCATCTATATAATATTATTAAATGATTGATTGTAAACAACTGTAGCGAGGGTTTCATTAGGAATCTTTGATGATTGAACCATGTATAAAGCTAATATGACACTTTCGTCCTATTTTGACCTGTATTTTAATTATCTGAACTGTAGCGATGCATTGTCCCTTATTTGTTGTTTACCATTTGTGCCATGCAGTGATTGTTTATTATGTGTAATGTTGGTTGCAGATGTTGTATACAAAGGGTAATCTATCTATAAACAATATATTAGAAGTGTGAGAGCATACTAATATGTTTATGAATTTACTGCGTATCGAAACAATGTATATTAATGCAGCATAATGTGTGTTATGTGTGTTTAGATAAGCATACTGTGTGCTGGAATATATGTACTATTTAA
The DNA here is from genome assembly GCA_030248225.1 of Trileptium ribeirensis. Classification (NCBI taxonomy): domain Eukaryota; kingdom Metazoa; phylum Nematoda; class Enoplea; order Enoplida; family Thoracostomopsidae; genus Trileptium; species Trileptium ribeirensis. Next base: position 12,740 of record JASANE010023388.1, read on the forward strand.
AGTTGAAATTTTTATACAGGGTGCAGGAAAATTTTAGAATTTAGCTAATTTTGAGGGAATTTTCATGGGAGTAACAGAATAAAAAGAGCTTTATGTGAGTCTAGGCCATAGGATGGAAATATATCGAATTTGAGTGTAAGGGTTGGGTGCCTTAAGCATTAGGCCTACATTAGCGGATATGTTTATGTGTATCTGCTGGATTTTCGGATAAAATCGTAAATTTTGTTTATACTTAAGAATTCGGGGAATTTCATAAAAACTTATCCTCTAACAACTAAAATTCACTTAGGTTTAAGAGGGAATTTTAGAGGATTGGAACCAGAGTAAAACTTGGAAAGCTTTGCATGTAATTTGGAACACGTAGAGAAATCAAATAGGAGAAAATGGGGAGTAGATCTATAGCTCGGGTATTTAAGCGGTTGCGCTGTTAGATCAAGGCCTCAGATGCTGCGCAATCAAGGTGAGTACGGTTCAGCCGTTTATGTGTTTAATTTATGTAGTTTGTAATTTGTTGTAGTTTTTGTTGTTGTAGTTGTAGTGTTTGTAGAAATAAAAATCTGCATTATAAGTGGTGATATATTAAGTCCCTAGGAATAAGCTAATAAAGCATTGGATATCTTGGAGAATTTTGTGAGAATATTTGATGTAGTTCGTGTGTAATCTACGGTGGGACTAAACACCCCTAGGACCACGTGGGTTACATTTTGGTGGCGCAAGCCTGGATCGAAAACGAGCTTATCAAAAGTCGAAATCTGCTGATGGGATGGAGTGTTTTGGAATAAAACTAATCGCTTTGTTATAAATTCGAGATAGACCAAGGTGGCCAATATTGCTGAATTGGCCAATTAAATTTGCGGTAAAACATGAGATTTTGTCAACACGTTGTGGTTGTGGCGCGTCAAAACCGATCTGTTGTTTTTGATACTGATGACATCCCTCTGTACAACGGAAACTGTGGGGATGATTTTGAGGAATGGATAGGTATTTTTAAACGTATTTCATTAGCTAATAAGTGGTCAAAAGATGAGATGGCTCGTATACTACCAGCCTTTTTGCGGAGTGAAGCTGCTCGGAAATGGGAATGCATCTCTGGTGAAACAAAGAAAAATTATGATTTATTGAAAAATTGTTTAGTTGAAAATTTGCTACCGAAGTTGTCACATATTATTATGGTGCACAATTGAGGGAGAGGTTGCAAGGTATCGGCGAGGCAGTTGATGTCTATGCAAATAATATTTAGCGTCTAGTAAGAAAAGCCTATCCTACATTGTCGAGTGGAATATTAGATGTAGTTCGTGTGTAATCTAAGGTGGGACTAAACACCCCTAGGACCACGTGGGTTACAGAACGATCTTCAGAATTCTCTAATTTTTGTTTGTCAAAACTATAAAGTTGTCGCGATATATGTGTGAACTCATAACTCCAGTTTGGAATAAAGTAGCAGCGTATCTTAAAGATTTTTTCGCAGTGTCCAAATGTCACAATTTATACGAAATAAGGTGGCTGATGAGGGCACAAAATGTTTTCTTACGGATAATAATAGAGTTGCCACATGATCTAAACTGACGTAGCATGCAGCCAACCGCCAGCAATATTAAAAATAATCTGTTTCAAAATCCTAATTTTCCACGCAGCAATTTTGCTTGTATATTATAAAAAATACGATATGTGACAGTGGTCTGAGCGGGAGCGTGATTTTTGACTGTGTCCACAGACTTTTATGTATGACTAACTCCGTGCTAAAGACTCATCCACCGCTTTCAGTTCAATGCATGTATGCTGGAATGGTGTGTAGGGTAACGTTCTGTGGTCGTAATTACCACCATCCTCCAACGACCAAAAAGACGGGGGTTATCTACGCTGATGTGATGGCACAGCTAATGGGAGGAGGCATAATCGACAGCTTTAGAACCATGACCATATGTGACAGGTACAATAAATCCTTGGCTAAAAATATGCAGTGTGGTGAAACCAATCTCTCCAAAAATAAACCAGTGATTCCAGATGTACAGTTGTGCACATATTCTATACTCTGCAATGCTATTTACATGTCTAAATCATCCCACAATATCAGCCAACTTCCAAATGTTATTGGTGTCAGTTCTAGGAATAAAGTGTTAGTTCAAAGTTCACTAACCAAAAGTGCTTGTCAGTAATAGGAAGATTAATACATTTACTTATACTGAACAATAAATCAATGCCGTGCAGCTTAGTCACAAAACAAGTAGTCGTAGTTAAAAACACTATCGGACGCTAGGGGTTTTATGGAGAATTCGATACTCTGTACTTTTGGGATGTCTGACTGTAGTTACGAATAGCAAAGAACTCTGATCCTTTACCACTTAAGTCAAATGAGTGTCCCAAAATATAGTAAATGAGCCAAATGTGCGACGGCACTAAATGGGCGCCACACAAAAATTCGTGTTGGCATAAAAAAAATTCTGTTGTGTTTCGATTGCGTGGTTATGTATATTTAAACATTAAATGATTTCTGTCGGTGGAAATAGCTCAAAACGAAGCTTATGATGTCAGGAAGTCTATGGATTTGCTAAAATTTTATACGCTACCACACAAAAAGATACATCTGATTTTTGGAGATACACTAAATCTGTAACAAAGCACGTAATGTGCGTCAGTTATTTATTCTAAAGTGCGACAGGATCTAAATGTGCGTCACCGTAGGTACGTAACGTGCAACATGTCACATATTTCGAATAATGCTATATATGCTATGATTTAATATATAAATAATCATATTTAAGTAAAGGAAAGGGAACCAGTAGAGAAAAATTTTGACCCAATTAATAGGTTTCTGGAATACGATAATATTACAGATTTTTCAAACAGATTTGGGGTGCTGGGAAGAAACTAGGGTCCAACCAGATTATATTAACCCCTCTTGCTGTGTTTCATTCAGAGAAAAATTTGGATGCATGTTAAGCGTCCTGTCAACCTGGAGAGGCAAGACCTTTGTTCTGCCCATCTATGCGGCGTTTACGTTATAAAGGACCCGCCATGTGAAAGTTTTGTCTCCCAATTGTCTAGACCACACCATCCAGTGGTATACGGTATATACCTACACTATAGAATGCAACAGATGGTGTACCAGACACCATCAACTACAATCAATCAGACTACAATCAATTGTAGTGGCTAAATCTACCTATTGTTTATTACTAACGGTGTCAACAACACACTATATATTGGCTGACTATATATAAAGCTGCTAAATTCAACATCAGCAGATTTTGACATTGAGATACCAACGAAATTTCCTGTGATAACATATAAATGTTAATATTTTGTAAATTATAGATTCACTGATACCAGTTTATAAGCCTAAGCACAAACAACAGTGACCCGAAACACCTTGATCCGTCCTCCCTTGTCTGCCATGACTATCTGCTTGACCACACCTAGCTAAGTAAATATGGACAAAAACAATAGTCGGCGCTCACTATTCGTTGTTTCATGCGTGTAAATGACAGCATGGTGTAGCTAACGCTATATAAATTTTATGGTGTGGTCTACACCATACTATTATCGACAGTACACTCAGGGTTGGGCACCTGAAAAAGGTGTTTTTTTCGTTTTTCCTACCCCCCCCCCCCCGCCCGGAAAAACCTATTTCAGGATTTTAGAACCGAAAATAGTTGGAAAACCGTTATGCAACAAAATATTACTGCATTATTTACACTCATTTAAACAGCCTTTACAGTTCATGCGTATGATTTATATGGTATAAATGATATGATACTATCTTCCAAGTATCGACTAAATATACAATCTTGGCATATATAAGCATAGCCTGTTTCCTCCGCCGCATCAGAAACATTTGCCCCCATGGTATATTGAAAATAAATAGGTGCGGTACTGAGTAGAGCCATGTGGTTTGTATAGGGCATATAAAAGCAGTAAACTAAGCAGACACAGGCCACGCACACATGCCGACAGGAGGATATGGAACCGGGGTTGGTTACCTATAACGTCAGCTACCCCTCCCCCCCCCCCCAAATAAATCAAAAAATTGTATTTATGCGCTTCCAGCATCACTTGGACGGCGGGCAGTCTGACACCAGTTTAACTAGTAGTAAGTCTACACAATACTAAAAATTTTGATCACATTCGACAATTTTAATCGTTTTTAACTTTCGTTTTTCCGTGCTACTTTTCAATTATATACATTTTTCAACAAACAACGCCTTTATTTTAGTAGCCGATGCTTATCTTATGACATAAGACCTCAATAACCAACCAGAAACTTTATATTTGCCAATTACGCTGCATTGGCAATTAATGCAACACTTGTCTACAAGCACATATTAGATATGTATATAAATATTAAAGTATACAAGTGCGCTACAATATAGCACCTGAAGTGGTTGGGCGTAGGCGTAGCAAAACTTCTTGCACGGGGACACTGAGTTCGCTCAAGTCGTACAGCTTGATTGGAAGGGCATCACACTTCAAGTCAAAACTTGATTATAAGCTAATTTAATAAATATTAAAAAAACTAACTACATATTTTCGTATTGAAAACGTAAAGATCTAAAGTTATATAACTTATAGTTATTTTTTATTTAGTTGTAATCAAAGTATTTCGGAGGAGATTTGGCAAAACTTTCAGCTTGGAAATTACCGATGGGTCTTAATTTTTAATTATAGTCTCTAATTACTTTTTAATGGGTTTTTGACTTGGTCATTACGACCATTTTGTCAATCAAAAATTTAGGCCATTAGGATCCATCATTTTAATCGATTTTTGAGATGTTCATTAGCGAGCTTTTCGCTCTCAAGCGTAGTTAATGTATTTTTAATTTATTTTACACTTTGCCATTGGCGTAAGAGTTGCAACCAGGTATGAAATTACAATTTTAACAAAACTTTCAACTGAAATTTTCACAAAATTTTGTAAATAGATCAAAAGTTTGCCAAAATTAAACTTTCGCTAAAAATTACCTCACGCTTTTTGAATGCTATAAAAGCATACTGTCAGTCTCAATTTTTATCAAAGTTTGTTCCAATCCACAATCAATCCACGAAGACGAAGTTGAAGAGGCTGAGTCTGGCCTAAAAGACATTTTATGACATAGTCTTGCCTTACAGGACTTGCAATATTTTACAGATTGCTTCTTGTAGTGTCACTGCGCTGACATATGTTGGCTGACAGTGCAGACCACATGTACCTCTGCGTTGACTGGGTCTGACTGACATACAGGGCACCCGTGCTTCTGTTCAGACCTGGTTGACCGGCGAATGCAGGGTGTACTTTTAAGAGGCTTTTTGTAAAAGTGAGCTAATCCTGTAACGCAACACTATGCCATACAATGTCAAACAAAAAAATTACATAAACATTGCAGAGGTGATGTCATCAAACGGAGAATGCAGAGATGGGTTGTCGTTTCTTTGCACCATGTGCCCAGATGATCTGCCATTCTCAACACATACGGCATTATCCTCACGTCCCACCAGGGACGTAGAATAGCGGAACGCATTTTTTAGAGTCTGGCATTAGGCACGCTGGATTAGGGCCTGGATGACCACTCTTTTTTTGTTGCTTGTACCAATCCAACTGATGCGACTGCCTACTCTGTTGGCAATGTGTTAGGGCAGACACTTCGAGACGCTAAACTGCCTTCAAGATGCATCTGTCAGTTGGCTCTAAAACAAGCAACTTAACCACTCATCAGATTTCTGCTAAGTATGAGTAAGGTAGCAATTAAACTAAATCAAAAGCCAGTTCGTACAACGATGCTGTGTTATAGACCTCAAGAAGCATAGAACACATAGCTAGTCTAAAGCAAACTTTAAATTTACAAATTTTCACCTTAGCCTGCTTGCAATTCTGCTGCGCAAACAACGTTCAGTTAAAAAATACAACATAGCTGCAGGTAACTGGTGGTCCAGCGTCTTCAAAAATTCAGAAATCTTTCATTCTGGTGCTAGGCTACCAAACAATAAATTTCACCCTCATGGTTTTACACTCCCAAATAAGTCTACAAATTAACAATGTTCTTTATAAACGTGGATGGACTTGTCCTCAGACAGAAGTTGTAATTAACCATCCTCAAAGGTTTACACGAAAATCCTAGCTACAGACTGGGTCATCCTATTGTTGTAACTTATCACCCAACAAAAAACTTAATGCCATATGAGCTCCTAGATTACCCTTATAATAGCTGGGTTTGGTTTAGGTAGTACCAAACGTTATTTGTCACTATGACTCTTTCTATACTGGGTAAATAAAGGGTTAACGGGTAATTTCAATAGTACATTGCGTCGGTTCAAAAGATCAAAGAGCAAGGAACGTTTTTGAATGTAATCTTCGTTTACATTAACTCGCATGGTATGGATATCGGTCATAGGATCATTGGCTAAGGTTTGTATTAACTAGGTTTTCATCATACTGGAAGACAAAATAGAGTAATATCCAATTCGGGCATCTCAATTAATTCCCTGACCAAGTCATATTTTTTAGAAAAATTAAAATGCCACAGTGTATTTGCTGCAATTTATTTTTCCAAAATAACGAGGCTTGTATGGATCATACAATTGAGCGGCACATTCAGAATTTGAACGGCTTTCCTACCAACCACATGCGGTTCGCCGTTCTGGTTCTTATGATCATGTTCAAATACTTTCGGTAGTTCGGTATTCACACGTGCAGTCACCATGGATACGTGTGCAGCTTGCCAGAGTTTTGGGACAATTGTCAACTTGTATTTCGTGCCCCGTGATCCTCATCCACATCAACGGGTGACAGTAAAACCACGTTGTCTTATGCCTCATTCGGAGGAAGAGGACCATGAACCTCCTCCAGATCCTCAGTAGTGCGTGTTTGTTCATATTACAGGTTTATTATGTCAGCGCTATCATCTAACGCTAAGTATATTTTCCCGTTGAGGAAATCGTCCAAATAGTAAGATTTTCAAGAACATTTATACCTTTAAGTGTTAAATGTTAAATGATGGCTTAAATATTAAATTAGACATTTTCAAAAAATCTGAATCAAATTAAGGGACAATATATACAAAGACATGGTTAAGCCATTTAACATCGTAAACTTCAAAGACAAGACGGGCGCTAAGATTGAGTTAATAAATGCAGCAAATGGATCAATAACTTGAAAGACGAGACCAGCGCAAACATTGAGTTAAGAAATTAAGCAAATCTCAACACAAAGAATATATTTTAATTGATTTTTAAAATTACAGTTCAAAGAAATTGATCAGTCTAGCAGTATCTTTTTTTACAACTTTAATCAACAAATTATATTTTTCTATTTTAGGAGGATGGGGCCCTGGGTCCTAGAAAATGGGTGCTGGTAAGGTGGGCTCCTACATGGGAGCCCACTGGTAACCTCAGAGGTGCTGAGCGGTTGCCTTGTCGTACTTTGGCAACCGCGTCTCCCCGCAGCAGCCGCAACCGAAACTGCGGCAGCAGCAACCGCAACTGCCGCAGCAGCAACCGGGACCACAACCGCCCCAGCAGCAACCGCAACCGCCGCAGCAGCAATCGCAACCACCGCAGCAGCGACCGCAACCGCCGCAGCAGTAACCGGTGTAACAACCTGGGTCGCCCATGCCACTATTTGAGGACGATGAGGTGTGGATGGAGAGGATGGGCTGGACTGGAGCTTGGTGAGAGAAGGACTGTAGCTGGAGGCGACGTTTGGAAGGGACATGCAGATGGAGGTGCCGGCGATGGTGTCAAAAGGTGGCATCCCAGGGAGGCGGCAGTACAATGTCCCCCAGATGTGAACTGCAGTCACATCATGGTGCCGCTGGAATTAATATCCCCGACTGCAGCTTCGTATTTTATCCAAAAAAAAATACGATGTCAAGAAACCGAATCATTGCAATTGTGCGAGATGTCTTGACATCCCATTCCAAAGCGAGGCGGTTGTAGCCTACTTCCTTCGACGTTTCCGACGCAGTTCCAACAACTCCACAGAGGGTGGGAATGTATCTGGTACGTCCATTCCCAGAGCCTCCTGCTCGCGTAGTACACCAATCTGCCGTTTCAGCTGACGAATTTGTTGTTCCTCACGCTTTCACTTTGAGAAAAAATTTCGTATGGTATCCATATTGCATACTTAAAATCAAACACCATACCTTTTCATGTGCAATATTTTTGGGATTTTTATTATATAAATTCAAAAGCACATTTAAACACAAACATTAAATCCATTCAACTTTATTATCTTTACTCATCTTCAAAGTGTTTGTAAATTCACCCATCACAAATAGAACCATAGATTCGTTTAGAGTTTTTGCAAAGTCGATTATCAGTCTAAGGTTACCATCCTTCACTTTCGAAACATAGTTGCCGCAACTGCTTGAGTGATCCGGGGACACATCCACAGCAAATATACCAAAACCTCCAAACATGTCGATAGGAGAGAAGCCAAGGTCTCGGTTACGATAGTTTAGTCCATGTAACAGGTTTGCATAAACCTCAGGAGAGCTTTTTGCGTTGACAATAAGAGCTGTTTGTCCAGGTAAAGTTAGATTATTAACAAGCACTTGAAACTTTGACATCTCCGGAAGCTTTAGATTGTAGATGTTCTTGCTCACGTTTCCATTATAGGTGTCTTTTGACACCATCCACACAAATATCCTTCGAGGTAGGTCGTCCTCAAACACCGTATAGTCAAAGTTTTGATTATCTTTCCCTAAACCAAATGTTTGCAGCTCATACGTCACACAGGGGTTGAGAGCTCCCTTCGATCGGTATATCTTATCATAGTGATCTAGAGGACCACTTTTTAGCTTCAAGAGGCTTGCTCTGAGTATCGGTTCGCTGATGATCATATTACATTGAGGATTGTCTTTTGCTTGAACAATTTGTGTTAGAGCACTTCGAGAAAATTTCAACGACACTTCCGTCAGTGGTGCTAGATATCCACCATTGAATATAACCGAAGTCACCACTGGTAGGTATAATGTACACTCATCACTGTTGAAAAAGTACGCTTGTCTAGCTGTAGCACCTTCATTGTCTTCGAAACCATCCATGGAATAGGCACTATCTCGAAACCAAAGAGCAGTACGAAGATGACAGTGTCGCTCTTCCTTTGAGTAATGTAAAAGGTTTAATATGTAGATCATCCAAGGATAGTTTGCTTGGTTTAATGTTATAATTTCATTGTTGATTTTTACATCAACTTGACTAAATACTGCATAGCCAAATTGATTACAAGGCATAATGGGGTTTCCAAGGACTTGCCGTTTATTTCGTTTCACTGGAGGTGACTTGTTGACTGGTTGAGACTTTTGATTTGGTAATCAGTGTTACTTTGAATTTTAGAAACAACTGATTCATATCCACCAGGTAATCAGACTTTGGAATGTTAAATTCCAACGGTGTCGCAGCATCCTCAAACTGCTGTCCGCTGACACTGGTACACTCGACAAGCTGACAGCTTTCAATCTCATTTTGTTGTTGCGGTCTTCGACTCCAGTTCAGATTACTATTTTCCATATTATAAAATTTTCTTAGATTTTAAATGTCTCGATTTCTTTTCATGTTTTTAACCCTTCGTGTAAGCAACTTTACGCTTTAAAGTTTTTCTCCTATTTTTGAGGGATTTTGCTTAGGTTTCAAATTCTGCGCTTGGGTAATTGTCTCTGTCCCAGGAAAACTGGGTTGATTTTCACACTAATAGACATTGTTTTAAATATTAACAAAATGAAATCCTTTTCATGTTTTTATAAACTTTAAATGTAAGTACAAAAATTTATCCGCAAGCGAGGAAAGTCTGTTTCCTGCGTTGTCAATAACCTCGACTAATGCATCATTCACAGAGAAGTGCGTGCACGAACTGCACACCGTAAGCTATTGCAGCAACCATATTTTCTTAAAACAATATTGCAATGCATTATATTATTGAAAACATTGTGTCGTCAATAGCAAAAGTTGTGCCGTCAATAGTATTGCTGCTACAATAACATTGGCTTCTATTGCACTCTCAGCAGCACAAGCCAAAATCATTGTTGCTGCAATAACATGGGCTTGCATTGCAGTCTCAATAGAACAACCTAAAATCATTGCTGCTGCAATAACATTGGCTTGCATTGCAGTCTCAATAGAACAAGCTAAAATATTATTGCTGCAATAACAATGACTTTTATAAAAAGAAGGGGCGAGTAATGGGTCGGGTAATGGTGTGCATCTTTGTGGCGGATCAACCTAGCTGAGCAGAGTTTTGAACAAGATTGGGACCCTTCAAAAAAATTCCTAGTTACGACACCAGACGCGTCGCAAGCTCTTCAAAAATGGAGTGTGCCTGTCAATATAATTCATTTTATTAAAACCCGACCGGTACGTTGCAAGAGAGGTGTTGCAGCCCCCACTTTTTACTGACAAAAGCGAAAAATTTATTGACGGGATTATAAGAAAACGAATGTAAACGACCGCTCCCCTCCAATTTTTATGGTCTTCTCCAGGTTGGAAGAGTTGCGACGCTCATGTAGCCACATCAGTTAATTATTTTCGCGTTTGTGAGCAAAAAAGGCGGAAAGGCTGCGGTACCTCCTCTGGTGACGCGCCTGCCCTCCCATCGCCAAAACGTCCGCGCGGATCAGAACATTCTAGCAATTATTAGCAAAAGTACAAAAAGCTAGGGGGTGTGAAGCCGAGGGTGGAGCGTTCGAGCCTCAAAAGAAAATAATCTCCCTTCCCCCAATGAGCATGTATGAACTATATTATATTCCTGACATATTTTGACGTACAGTTACATATTTTGCACATTCTTGTCTTGTGGCATAGTTCAAATGAGGATAAGTGTGTTGTTTCGCGCCTAGTTTATTACGTGATATTTTGTACATTTTTGCCTGAAATGTATATTTGTCACATCTCAGGTTTTTTTACAGCGTTTCTATTATGATGTGGCAACATTTGGTACTAATTGGTAAAAATCGTTGAAATCATTTACGAAATTGGGAAATATTTTTTGAGTTGTTGAAAATTTCAAAAATTACCCACACTTATTCTCCTCCATCGCCGAACAATGTAACCCTTTAGAGCAGACAAGCCTGGGACACAAATGAGCCTCATATCTGACTGGTATAATAAGTCGTAGTCTACTATATTTACATACATATATGTCTATGATATGTTATTCTTCGTATAATGACGTTCTCTATTGGTAAAACCTTATTCGCAGCCGTTTGAGAATTGGTTGAAAACATTGTATTTCGTCTCAGCATCCTGTTATTTGTATTATCTATAATTTATTATTTCCGTGTGTGTCCATATTTGTACACCCATGTGTCTGTAAATTGAGCAGCTTCAATTGAAGACGATGTAAAATTAAGGAAATCGGAATTTACGACATACGGAATAGTATAGCGGCTTAAATATGTCAACATGAACTCGATGTAATTCGGTACAGATCAAACATTCTAGCAAACCTAAGAAACCCACGTCGATTGCATGCTGTGTCCGCAAATTTAGATATTATATACTTTCAACATGGTGTATCAGCGCACCACTACTATGTTCAATTTAGGAACAAACTAGGAACAGCTGAAATGAAACTGCCAATAAAACTAGCATAATAATATAATTTAAGCCATTCACTAAAAGCATTTGGAATCTTACAATTGGATTTTAAAAACATAGTTCAGACAGATTTGACCCCGCCCGACCCATGAACGTACCATACACTTTAGCCAGACCCGATCTGGCCCCAACCGGGGGCTAGCTTTCTTAACTCGAAAATAATGTAAAATCACCTTGTCTACGATATTTCTGTTATGTATGTAACTTGGGGTCCAGCAGCTTGAAATACTTCGAACTACTATGTTATGCTTAAGTGCATTGCTGCTGGTGTAGGTAACCAAGCGACGAACAGCCCAGTTTGCACCCAACCATCAATGAACCTAATCGGCACTTGTGATCGCGGGAAAAAATTTACCGGCGCGCCATAGATATGGACGAACTAGAAAAAACCAAAAAAGTGGAGGGAGCGTTCATTTACATTTGTTTTCTTATATTCTTATCAATAAAATTTTTCGCCTTTGTCAGTAAAAAGTGGAGCTAAGACATTCTTGCAATGTACCTGTTGGGTTTTAATAAAATGAATTAAATTGACCGGCCCACTTCATTTTTGAAGAGCTTACGACGCGTCTGGGGTCGTAACTAGGAATTTTGGTTAAAGGGTCCCAATCTTGTTCAAAACTCAGCTCAGCTAAGTTGATCCGCCACAAAGATGCACAACATTACCCGACCCATTACTCGCCCTTTCTTTTAATAAAAGTCATTGTTATTGCAGTTATAATATTTTAGCTTGTTCTATTGAGACTGCAATGCAAGCCAATGTTATTGAGCAATGATTTTGGCTTGTTCTATTGAGACTAGATGCGACAATGTTATTGCAGCTGCAATGATTTTGGCTTGTGCTGTTGAAAGTGCAATAAAAGCCAATGTTATTGTAGCAGCAATACTTTTGACTTTTGCTATTGAAGGCAAAGTGTTTTCAATAATATAAAGCATTGCAACATTGTTTTAATAAAATATGGTTGCTGCAAAATAGCTTACCGGTGTGTAGTTCGTGCACGCACTTCTCTGTGAATGATGCAT
>JASANE010023389.1:0-117647 GCA_030248225.1 Trileptium ribeirensis
CGATGACCAACGGAATTGAGTTTGCTAACACTGTAAATAGTAAAGAAAATACAAAATACCAAAAAGAGGGATACGTGGGAGAGGGATTGTCTATGTCGTGTGTGGACGCACCCAGCGCGGGTGTTGATCCACGTGTATATATACCTGCGAGCGAAATAAATGGCGAACGGCGAGGCGAGCGATGGGCCGACCAATCGAACTATCCGGCCATGCGAAGGCTCGGAACGAACGAACGAACTTTAACGGCGAGGGAAGATAGCAATGGTAGTATGGAAATTTGCGAAAGGAAATGGAAGATGGTTGCGTTCAAAATTATAGGTTGAGAGATGTTACGGGAAGTGTTGAATTTATTACCGGTACTCCCCAGGGAATCACCTCAAGGGGGAATTCCGGGACCCCCAGCTCTTTGGAGATGACTGCAGAGATTGTGGATGAAGATGATGTTGTTGTATTTGATGAGCCATTATTATTATTTTCCTCCTCTGTGGCTGGCCATCCGTGTGTTGAGAGTGTTGATGTTGATGATCCCGGCAGGGAAGCCGGTGATGTTGGTATGGCTCAGGAAGAATCGGATTTGTTCGGGGCGCGGTGGGGGGCACCGATGGGGTTTTTAGGGGGGGGGGGGGGGGGAGGGGGGAGGGGGGGGGGGGGGGGGGGGGAAGAGGCCCCCCCGCCACCCCCCCCCCCCATCCCTTCCTAAAATAAAAGACGTAAGAAGAAGGAGGGTGGGGGGGCCCCCCCCGCGCGCGGCCCGCCGGTTATGATAGAGAAAGATTTGTGTAACGAATAATTTAATTCACTAGGCGAAGACAGGCCCCCTTCCCTCCTTTATGGTTGGAAGATGATGATGGAAGTGATGTTGATGTAATTGAACGCTGCTTCGAGCCGGCGAAGTATGCTACTGATGGACTTGAGGTGACTTTCCCGACCTCATTGGCAAGGGGTTCCACGGTCATTGGGTCCTTCCTTGATGCTGACCGGGGCCGCCCTTGTCACCCGTACCCAAGCGGAGGTAGCGACGGGTTCGCGGCCGATTGCGCCGATGAAGTGGGTATGATCGTTGGGGCTGAAAGTATTGCCCGGGGTCTGCCCAGGTACGGGGATGTAGATGGCAGGGTGGCGAATAAAGACTGTCCTCTGCATTGTGAGGCTTCCGTCGCGCCCACCGTCGTTGAAGCGCGCAACGACGTGATTTGCAATGAGCTAAGTTTTTTCAATAAATCTTGCAATGAAGTCAGCGTGAAAGATAGCGCTGAGTGTGTTGAACTTGTTGAATTGGATGAATTGAAGGAGTCGGATGGACTCCTAAATGAACGAAACGGATCCGTAGCGAGCGATGCGAACTATGTTAGCGAAGCGAAAGTATATAATTTAAGTCAGGGTACCCTGCAGAAGCGTGATAACGGTGAAAATGAAACAGAGAACGAGCTTGGGATCAGTGTGACTGCAGCGCCAGACGAACCCGATAATAGCTACGACGAGTGCAATGATAGTGAGATAGACGAGGAACGTCTGTTGAGGGATGAGGAATTTTGGGCCAATTGGGTGGATCCGAATGCTGACTGGTACCGACGCGAACCCAGCCCTGATGCACGAGAGTGGCATAGTGAAGGGGTGTGGGAAGTGCGTCGTGAAAACAACAACGAACTTCCGCGTGCACCATCGGATGACGGTATCGACTTAAGCCTGCGAGCCAGTCAATTGTCAATCCGTTCTGAGGAAGGAGATGGCGCTGCCGGAGGAAATGATATGGGCGAGAGCAGCGATAGTGGCAGTATCGCTACGGGGAGTATGCAAGAGATAAGTTCGGATCCACTGGGTGAGAATGTTCGTGGAGACCCTATCGAAGGGACGCCTTGTATGCGCCTGGGTAATTTAGGCGACTCCACTGATACATTGGCCGACATTTCCAGCGATATTTTGGGACCCGTCGAAGAGGCGCCTAGTATGCCCTCGGGTAATTCGGACAACCCAAATGAAACAGGTACTACCACTGAGGAATCCGTCGAAGGGAGACCATGTATGTCCCCGGGTAATTCGGAGGACTCAGTGAGCATAACTAGTGAGGACTCGGACGTGTGCATGGGACAAGAGAACTTGCTTAACTTTATACGAGAAGCTAATGACGAACGTATACATCAACTGGACGAACAATTACTGGACATGTCTGGACTTTGTCTCCCCGACAATACGCCAATTGAGATTGGACGAGTTAGAGTAATGACGGACACGGAACGTAACCGAATTCTCGGGACTGACACATTGTTCACTATGTCTACGGACCATACTGAGACTGCAGCCTATCAATTCCCTCGCGTCGAATTGACCGAGGATGCGCGTACCGAGTCAGCTGAAGGACTTATACCAATCAACTTTCGGGCTAGTGAGATTAACGCTGACTTCGGACAACCGCTGGCATTGCAGCCGCAGGCTCTCTTTTATCGGAGAGTAATAACTGTAATGGAACAACTGAACAATTTAAGCCGACTTTTTGAGCTTCGTTTCGAAGTTAGCACTCGCCCTACCTTGCAGCGAGATGCTGCCATGCTAAGCAGTATACTAGGCATGGCTTCTCCAATCGGGCACTGTATGACGGGAATGTATCTTGGTCCCGTAACGCTCGCTTCGTTGGAATCTTTCATAGAACTGGTGGGCCAATGCGTGAATGGCCACACGCTCCAGCAGGTTATTGAGAGAGAATTCGAGGTGGAGTTGAATAGGGACCCGGTATGTCGCCAGTGCCAGGAGTGTCACACAAGAGATTCGCGGGACATCGGCTTAAGTTGTTACTTTTACGGTCAACGAGGAAGATGGACCTATGACGGTACGTTGAGCACAGCTTGCGCGTCCATCCTCCCGGATGGATACATTGCACCTCGGTGGCCTTTCTATGTCGGAATTCAATCAGCCAGAATGCAGAAGACTTTCCGCGAGGCGAACCTCGAGTTGCATGACCTCTTATGCGAGGCGCCTTACTTGATCGAATTTATTTACCAACACCAGGATACACGCGGTGTTCCGATCAACTCCTTTGTCGACCATGCAATGGACAATATGGAATTTGACGACGAAACTCACCGACTTGCTCGATTAGTGCTGCTAGGTGCACGCTTGAGACTTTTGCGACGCCCCGACATTGCTGCACTGCTTGAGACAGAGGGAGACACATCTGCCGGACTAAAGATAGGTAGGGACCGTCTAATCTTGGAACTATGTTTGTTCCCGGACGAGGACACCAACTGTTCCGTCCCGAATTTGGACGAACAATTAACCACCGCGCTGGCCGCTTACCTCGACTCATCTGACAAGGAGTCGGAGGATAACTCCGATAGCGACTCCGCCCAGCAAGAAAGCATAACTGAGTCGAGTGACACGGAAACGAGCGACGAGGAAATTAAAAGCGACATTACGGAACACATCGCGAATAAAGAGACCATGAGGGAACTCAATCGAAACGAGGTACGATCCCCTTCACCGAGTCTTAGTAATGGCCTCGGCCATCCATCAGGTATGTGGAGGGTCTGTACAATCCTATTATTACTTTGGCTCTCAGCGCTCAGTTCTACACGCGCCACGCTTTCCCCATTCAGCGATTCAATCTCGCGCTTAGGTGCTTTTGTCAATCGACAAGTAGGAGTGGTTATCGAGCCCCAGGGCTTGGTGGTCACCTCTGACCAGACCACGCATCTGCCAGTGGTATTGCAGTTATCACTTCGCGATTGGGAACGCAAGTCCGATCCTTACGTGAGTAAGTTCTGCCCGCCTTATGAAGCAAACGGAAAATGTCGCGCCGACTGCTGCCGAAAAGTCAACTGCACCGAATATCCACAGCTACATGAGACCCTAAGAGCTTTGGAAAGTGAGTTGGACGACGCCTACCATGGCGTACTGGACACCAATTATTATTCGCTGCTAGTGCATTCTTTTTGCGTCGCGAACGAGCAATTGTGTGATCTCACACATAAAAGGGAGAAACGCTTTGCCAGCTTAATCGCCGCCGCTGCAGGAGCTGTCTCAGGTTTCCTAGGCCTGGGAATGGCTTTTTCAAATGGAGTACACATTAACAATGTGCGCCAACAGGTAACTGTCCTCGAGAAATTCATGCGCGAGACCAACGATGTCTCCTTTCGAAACACTAAAGCCATAAGGCAACTCACACGAGCAAACGAGGACATCTACGCATTCCTGCACCATAGCATGCAAGAGGTGGTCTCTATGATAGAACAGGTTAGGTGTGCCGATCAGAAAGAGATCGCACACGTGCACCACCAGCTAATAGATCATATCCTTCGAGCCAATATGCGCTCGTCGGTACAAGCTATAATGGAGTCCATGTTGAACGGCGAATTATCTCCCGCCGTTATCGACGTCGTCATGCTACGACGGTTATTTTCCATGGATCCGCGCATTTCTAAGACTATCCTCATGCGCGAGCCCAGTCTCGCCTATCAGTTCGGTCGCGTCATGCCTGTGAGCGTGGACCTAACCGCATTCCGCTTTGGATTCATATTGCAATTGCCATTGCCAATGCGCAATGATGTCAGACCATATTTTCGGATCTATAACACCGGCTGGAACACACCTGCCACACAAACGCAGCTGAGATTGCCACTCCCTCAATACGCCGCCCGCTTGGGGCATATTCGCTTCGAATCACTCAATTTAGGAGCATGCAAACAAAGACCAGGAATTGCTTTCTGCGAACCGCACGCGCTAATCACCGATCATAGCACCAACTGTTTGGAATGGATAATTGCAGGCGAACATGTACCTGAGACCATTAAACATACATGTAGCAACCGCTCGCTGATAGGTCCACTTACCAATGACACATCCGTACATACGACTATACAGGGAGTATTGATTCGGACTAGTGAACCTGAGGTCATATTGACAAATCGGAGACAACTAGCGCACGTGACGATGGGTAAGACAATAAAAGTTCCGCCAAATGGAGTTTTGTGGTTCCCGCACGGAAACTACACCCAGTTAGTCATAGGATCAATTGTACTTACTAGCATGTTAAAACCCGAGAAAATTACGATAAAATTCGGACCAAATATCACTATTGACCGGCTATCCGGTATCAAACTGAGACCTCTGACTTGGGACTCACTTGACAACGCCAAGGCTATAAATCTGCGGGTCGCGCAGATAGCCAAGGATCAGGTACGCAGGGTAGTTAACCTTCCTGCTGTGGAATACACGGGATTCCTGCCTTATTTCCTCATCACCGTCGCTATAGGACTGATCACTCTGATTTATTTTGTGACTAAATGCAGGGTTCCGCCTAAATACGGATACTATATTCCCCGGTGGTTCCCGTGTCGTGGACGACTAATCAGAACTGATAGTAAGCCTAGGAAAGTGATTCGATGGACTAGAGCGAAACCCCGATTACCGAGTGCCCCACCCGCGGAGGACAACTTCCCTCATACAGACAGAACATCGCCGACTGAGGTCACGGTTGGGCCCTCGGGGGCGCCGCGCGTGTCCGTTGCGTCCAGCCGTGCCCCACGTCGCTCGAACAGACTATTAACATCACGTAATTCCTCCGAGGAAGAACTTGTCTTTATCGAGGACGACGAACTATTTGCAGCCCCCACTCGTGACTCCCGCCGTGCACCCCGCCAAGGTATATTCACCAGACAATTAAACACAATGAACGTCGGTAATACCCCACTACTCATTAATGCAACCATACTTGGTACCCCAGTCATGACACTTGTAGACACCGGGGCTGATGTTTCAATCATGTCCCAAGCCCTAGCTGCCCGTTTGGGACTAGTCCCTCGCGACACAACCACTACCCGCATAGTATCAGCTACACAGCAAGAATTAACAATCAGCGGAGTAGTAAAAGCACCAATCACTATAGGATCGCTGAGCACACCATGTGACTTTCAGGTGACAACAGACACTCCGTACGAATGCATTTTAGGAACCGACTTCATGGCATTACTACCATATGTCGCTATAAACTTCAAAGACCGCTGTCTGGACCTATCTAACGGGACTGAGAACTGTTCGGCACCTTTTGCCGACCAAGGAGACTATAGGCCGCCAGTCATTAATGTTGTAACCAGGAAATACACTCAAGTACCACCGAACACAGAGTTATTTATAAACGCCATCCCGGAAATCACTCAACCACCAACAGGTCAAGCCTTATTTGTGCCTGACCCCTTTATTAGGGACGTTGCTATCGCTCACTCTCTGGTACTCACTGGCCAACGCATGATACCAATAGCACTAATGAACTTTGGGAATTTTCCCGTCGCCATACACGCTGGACAAACAATAGGGCATATCGAGATGCTCGACGACAACGAGGTCGAATTCTTATATGACAGTAACAAGCGCCTGCTACAGCTAGACCCTCCAAAACGCACTAAGCAATGCAACAACATCGGCGTTACACGAGACAACGTTGTCCAAATCATAAGCGAACAAAAGAAGACAATCGACACGGAACGATCCATACAAGTCTTGAGCAAAATTGACTTTGGACAAACGACCCTAAACCCTTTCGAACTCAAGCAATTGAAAACGACTATCTCTGAAAACGCAGACATATTTAGTGTACACCCGTTCGATCTAGGCAGATGTGGTGTGCACCAACACAGAATAGTCACGGGAGACGCAAGGCCCATCAAACAGGTACCCTATCGTCTAGCACATTCATTAAGGGAACCCTTGCGTGAGGAATTAAACAACATGGTAGAAGCAGGTCTTATAACGCCATCAGATTCACCTTGGGGTTCTCCCATAGTGTACGTCACCAAAAGTGATGGTACATTACGGTTATGTGTCGACTTCCGTAAGCTCAACGTAGTTGCGGAACGAGACTTATATCCACTACCTCGCATAGATGACATATTAGGTTGCCTCAGAAACACCAAATTCATGTCCAGTTTAGATCTTAACAAAGGTTTCTGGCAACTAGAATTGGACCCCGAGACCAAGGAGAAAACCTCCTTCGTCACTGTCCACGGACAGTATGAATATAACGTTCTGCCATTCGGACTGAATTCCTCACCAGGCGCCTTTCAAAGGTGCATGTCAATCATATTAAAGGGTCTAGAATGGGAACGATGCCTAATCTACATAGATGACATATTGGTCTTTTCACCCACATTCGAACAACACCTAGCGGACTTAATAACAGTATTTGACAGGTTCCGTAAGGCCAATCTTAAACTAAAACCTTCAAAATGCCAATTTGGGCAGAAACAATTAAAATATCTCGGACACATCATCAGTTCAGAGGGAGTTAAACCCGACCCCGAGAAAACCGCTGCGATAGACAATTACAAGCGACCGGAAACACTTAAACAATTACAAAGCTTCCTAGGACTTGTAGGCTACTATCACAAATTTATACCACATTACTCTGAAATTTGCGAACCGCTCAACGCACTTCGACGAAAGGACAGTGAATTTAAGTGGACACCGCAATGCGAGGAGGCATTCGGAAAACTACGTAAGGCCTTGGTACAAGAACCATTACTCATTTATCCGGACTTTTCCAAACCTTTCATACTCCAAACAGACGCTTCTGGATATGCCCTAGGAGCCGTGCTTTCACAAAAGACCGACAAAGGGACACTACCTATCGCCTACGCGAGTAAATCACTTGTGGACTATCAACGCCGATATCCTGCCATAGAGACTGAGGCTCTTGCCATTCGGTGGGCTGCCTTGCACTTTCGACACTACTTACTTGGACACGAATTCCATGTTGAGACTGACCACAAGCCACTTAAGGCACTGTTCGAGAGACCACCGCGAAACTCGCGACTAGCTCAATGGCGTAACGAATTACTGATGGAATTCGGTGGTTTCAACATCGAATACCGACCAGGCAAGGCTAATGCCAACGCCGACGGACTTTCACGTGATCCCCGACATGACGTGGAATTTTCCTACTCCTCGGACGAAGCTGAACAGGATGAACAGGACCATCCTCGAATGGTCGCTGTAGCTGTTAAAGGACAGGATCGCGGTAAAGGCAAAGCTCCAGCTAAACCGCCCCGACGATTTCCCACCGAAGAAATTTGGAAACGACTTACGCGACAACTCTTAGGACTTCCACCGGACGCTCCTGTTAACCTACCACCCGAGTACGTTAGAGAACGTTTCTATCGTATGTTCGGAGGATCCGATCATGACCCCCTACCGGATCCGACACGTTTCATCTTCTGCGGAGACATAGACGACCCCTGGCCCGAAGGAGTTGAGATCCCCGGGAGGCGGACGACTGCCCCAGAACCGCCAGAATCCACTGATAAGCCAACCCACGGACCATCTCCTGCACCCGAACCACCCGCCAGACCCCCACAACCTCAAGAACCCCCGACCGCTCCGACACCGCCTGCTCCAATCGCGGCGAGTGAAAGCTCAACTCGCGCCACAGCTGGTACACCTGAACCCGCTAGACCGCAGACGCTACCGACAACTGCTAGACAAAGATATGGAGGCTTACCCGAAGTAGAGGAATTTGACACATTAATTAAGGTTGCTTACGCATGCGGACCACGAATACAATTACAACGCCCTGAACAAGTCTATGACACTGGAGAACACATATACTTACCACACTTTCAACAATACGAAGGGAGGAACCTTCTCAATTACCTACCATACATTCAACGCAGAGATAAACAATTTGGTCCTATTTGGTGGTACTTGCACACACGACAGTCGCCCGCCGACGAAAAGGCAGCGACTGCCCTCAAATTGGAAGCCCATCATTACAGGCTTTGCCCTGACACTGCTATTTTATACTTGCATCCCATCATGCCGAACGACCACAGACCCAAGCTATGCGTACCTAGACTACTCATTCGACAGATACTCAAGCACGAACACGACACATTGTTCGGCGGACATCCAGGTAGAGATCGACTACTAAGCAAACTCAAGCAATTCTACTATTGGGAAACCATGGGTAAGGATGTGGACGAATATGTAAAGAGGTGCATACTTTGTCAACGATCACGCAATCTACCCCAAAACGTTCGAGCCGCGCTCGGAGAAAACCCGTTGGCTAGTGCACCCATGCATCGAATGTTTGTCGACATACTGGACACTCGGGTGCTATCCCGAAACGGAAATAGGTACGTAATCGCCTTCATCGATCAGTTCACGAAACTAGTAATTGCCGCTGCTCTACCGGACCAAACCGCTAAGAGCGTAGCTAAGGTCTTCGTCGAAGACGTGGTGTGCCGCTATGGCGCACCCGAAGAACTAGTCTCAGACCGAGGCGGATGTTTCGTCTCCGAAGTAATGGAAGCCTTGTGCGCTAGACTACATACGTTTAAACGCGAAACGCTCAGTTACAACCCGAAGGCAAACGGAGAAATCGAACGTTTTAACCGTACCCTACTATTCCTCCTAAGAGTAGCATTACCTGAAAAGGACCATACTACATGGGACGAAGTCCTGCCGTATTGCATCATGTCCTACAATTCAGCAGTACACGCTTCCACGCACTACCCACCATTTATGCTCATGCACGGATTCCAACCCCGAGTCCCGGGTGGAATCGAAACACAAACCGACTGGGGACGCTACCCCGGAGCAGAAGCATATCGCGCCAACGTGCAACGTTGGTTAGCCACCATTAGGGATCGGGCCTATCGGTCCATGCAATCTGCTCGGGAATACCGAAAACGCTATTACAATCGTAAGATCAAGGTCCCGGACTACCGTATTAATGACCATGTATGGGTGTATCGATACTACACTACACCAGGATTATCGCGCAAGTTAGAACGCCGATGGTGTGGACCATACCAGATTACCAAAATAATGCTCCCCTGCATTTGCGTTAAACTCCCCGGACAACCTAACGCGTCCGATCATGTGGTCCACATCAATCGTACCAAGCCATGCTATCGCCCGCTGAGTAGTTTCCCCGACATGGCTGATTTACTTAAGGCAGTCCCTCCCGCATATATTGAGGCTGCGCTACAGGAACCCGGAGAAACGATCCTCGCTGACAAGTATTTCGCTAGGGAATTACAAGCTGCAGATCCAGAAGCAGTAGACCGGTTGCGCCAGGAGATCGATGGTGCATCCGACGTCGCTAGTGTAGAGGTCGGAGAACCTAACTTAGAATACACGCAAGCCCAGGCAGACATTCACCGCGCCGCAGTAGAACGGCTAACCATTCAAGCCCAAGACTCCTCCGGAGCCCCGCAACAAAACAGACTTCCCCTCTGTGACCCTGACAGAACCCCGGACACCGAATGGCCCGCTATATCACAGGAACTCGCAACTCAGGACCCCGCTAAGTTACCTTACGCGCTTGATAAACCACCAGGTACTTTCTCGCCTGAGTATGGACAGCACACCGCCCCAGTAACTCTACAAGAACAAGAACGAGCCGCTCGGACTGATGAGGCTACAAGACCTCTAAGGGTGAAACGCTCAGACAACGGACGCGCACTACGACCATTCAACGTAAATGACTTAGGTCTTGTGGAATTACTCGCTTCACAGGACCCGGAAGAAGACTCGCCTCACACACCAGAACAAGCGGCATCCCCAACGTCAGCAGTCGAACATGCTGTCCAAACTTCGCCCCTTACGCCCGCCCAACGCCGAGCTGCAATCGCCACTCAAACATCCCGCAGTCCTCAGGCACAACGTTTAGTGACTGAAACAGACCAGCCAGTGACACCATACTATACCTATTATGAGCATTCAGCGTCATATGAACAACCCTACTCTGTACCTCGTCAGGCATACTCCGCCCCACCTACACCACTTCCACACACTCCCCTGATGCCACAAGGATTTGAAGCCACTATAGAGGACCACGTCCCCGACGAATGGATCACACCATATTACACCCCTCCTAGACCACAACCCGCTGAATCCGTCCCAGTAACCAGCCAAACTCCTTTGGAGCCCGCACCAACACCGA
This sequence comes from Trileptium ribeirensis, assembly GCA_030248225.1. Lineage (NCBI taxonomy): Eukaryota > Metazoa > Nematoda > Enoplea > Enoplida > Thoracostomopsidae > Trileptium > Trileptium ribeirensis. Next base: position 10,934 of record JASANE010023389.1, read on the forward strand.
AACCTAAGCCTAAACCACGACGAAAGCCAACTAAGGTTCCCGCGCCGACTAGTGAACAAGCATCATCTATAAGCTCGGAGACCACCTCACCGGAAACAACCGATTTTCCGACACCGCCTCAACGGTGGATAATTCCACCCCTATTATCACCCTTGCAGGAACGGGGAACCAAAGATCCACAGGTACCATCCTTTGGTCGATGGACCACCCGAAGACAAAATGAACTAGCACAATGGGAATGGGAAATGCAGGAGATAAGAAGGAAAAGAGAGGAAGCCGCCCGTGCCCGAGGAGAAATACAGGATGCAACTGAATTAATGGAGTACTTAAGAGGATCCCCTATACAATACATCCCCTCGGAAGACCAAGTAGCTGCCGACGGGATTGTAGAAGAATTTATTGAAAGTTTAGCTCGACAACGAGAAGCAAGTAAACAACGTCGACCTTCCGAGTCTTCGGAAGCTGGTCGACCAAAACGATCACGACCACGGACTACAGACAAGGACGAAGAGACAATATCAACCATTGGCGAATCAATCAAAGGCTCCTCTACCAGGAGGAAGGGAAGAGCGCCGCCGCGTAGCGCTCCCTCCACCCTTAAGGGAGTTCTAACACGACCATCACGCGCCAAACCACGTAGACAAACCCCCGCTAGGGCCCAATCACAAGTTAGTTGGGAAGACGAGGAGGATGAGATACCTCTTAGTCAACTTTTACCGGGACCCCGGCGAAGGCCCCACTTTGAGCTGGACCCCTCAACAGAGGAGAGCGAGGGATCTCCTGAGATGGGACCCTCTGCGCCCGAGGTTAAAGAAAGGGGAGAACCCCCTCAACCTACTCGCCGACAGCCACATAGGCAAGCCAGGGACCGTTGTCGTTGGTATGAAGAATACATACCATACGGAGAAGAAGCCCGAGTCGTAATACCACGCTTGGACACCCGACGATTGGAACCTAAAATTACGACACCAGCTCGACGGACTGTACCCCTTGCTCCACCGACCCGACATCGTGACCCTGTTATGCCCATGGATTACCCATCTGGTAGTGCTCGTGCACGGCACGACATGTTTGAACCTTTTAAGGACATCTTTGACGAACACGACATCGAGGATATGCTAGCCGCACATCCAGGACTTAGAACCTGACGAGGACAGTGGACAAAGACAATTACGACCTGAGGATATCGGACTGGAAGTGGTCCGACCTCCTAGGCAACCGCCTCGCGAGAGACGGTTGTAGCGTTCAAATCACTCGAAAATACCCCAAAAACTCGAGCTCCCGCCACCGAACCCCCTCAAGAGCCGCCACTAATGGCGATGAATACTATTGCAGGAATCGCTGGACCAAATCACTCAACAACATGGAACAAATTCAACAGCCTCGTGTGCCGTACTACACCATCAATTATGGGGCTCCAATCGAAACGTTCCTGTCCAAAGGCACACACTGGCCGGAACTCTCAAACATGGCTCCGTTAGGCCAAACCGTCACCCAATATCCCATCGAATACACCTCAACGGAGCAAGGATACCAGCTCCTCGTCACGTATTTGTTCGACGAGGAGCAAGCAAAACAAGACATTTCGGACCTGAAAATGGGAGCTCGAGACGTCAAGACCATCTCCCGACGAAACAAACAAAAGTTCCTGGACTCGGAAACGACCGAGCGCCTCCGCCCAATACTACCCCACCTCATGCGGACGGTGCTACTCGAAAAATTCAAGATCCCTAGGTTCAGGGACGCTCTACTAGCCACTGGATTTGCCCAATTGCTCGAGGCGAACCGGTCCGATTCATTTTGGGGAATCGGCCTAGGGCCGGACGACATCAAGTTCGGCAAACGACCGCGACCCTGCTACAATGTTATGGGTCGTTTGTTGGAGGAAGTTCGATCCTTCCTCCGTCACGACGTTGCCTCCTGGCCAACTGTTTTGATTTTGGGCGACTCTTTGGCTGCGCCCTTAGTCAATATGGCCGCATCAAAAGGGTGGTTCGCTCTGGCTTGGCCAGGAGCCACCATGCAATTTCTCGTTCGGCTGGCAACGTGCATCGCGACGCCGCAAACCAAGACAATCATGATTCTCGGTGGATATAGAGCGGCCCTACGACCGAAGCCGCATGAAGGCCGTTTGCTGGATACTCCTAGCAAGGTTATGCGTCGAGTGCGCCGTTACTTATGCTCATTCGACTACCTTCTCAATGACGAAGCCCGAGCAATCATTGCCCCGCCCCCACCGCATTGGGACATCGGACAGGACAATACTGTCGAGTGGCACGACGAGTTTACCAAGATATTTCAGGACATTAAATGGCAATTCCCCGACAGGATGCAGAAGTCGTCGATGCCCGACTACCCATCCGAACTGAACGAGTCGGGAGCGTGGGAAAATACTACGGACAGTGCCGAAATTGCGGAACCACACATTACCGAACCTTATATCGGATATTTCCGCAAATGGGTTCAACAAAGCCTAGCACCTAACCAGTGGGATTAAAACAATAGGGATGGAACTCCATGAGAACAATATGACCACTGACTATTGAAGAAAACCTCCATTATATTTATATACTAGGAGTGAACCCGGACCATATGTACTATATAGTATCGTTATGATTGTAAAACCAGGTATTGATAACATGTATGAATGTCGTATTTAATCATCCATATTGCAAGTAACCTTATTGTTCAATGTATATCAGTCTGTGCGTAACTTTTACCATGGCACCATGGCTAAGCCAAACAATTTGGATCATCTAACAAAATTCTTTGAAAATATAGTAAAAAGTCCTTTTTGCCCTTTATAAAATATAAGAGGAGGATTTTTTTGGATATAGAAATTGCTAGGATTTAAGGAGGACTCGGCGGAAACGTGACTGAACTTGCACCGAAGCACTGAATAACATATTTTGAGAAACTTTCCAAAAGCAACCAACTTTAAAAGTTATTAGGCCAGGACCACAATGTGTGACTAAGACCAACAATGGTCAATAAGATATTCCGACAATAACATAAATTAACTGGGAAACCTGAATTCCCGTGTACCATATTGTATCATATTATCTGTACATATGGCTTAACTTATTTGTGGGGCCATAGAGCGCGGGTTACCCGTCAGCGTAGACACACACGCTCCTTTTTGAAAGGGGTCTTAGTCGTCGGAGACCCCATTGTAGGCACAAACTTTTACCATAGGCACAACAGAAATTTCTTTGCAACCCGAATAATTAAGTCCGAAAATTTCCATTTAAAAATATAAGAGATGTAACAGGCCCGTTCCGGCCCGTTACGTTTATTCTACATGACTTCGGCGTCAAAATGGCCTAAACGCGCCTTAAATCGAACCAGACACAGTTACGGGAACTAAGTTTTCATGTGTTGCCGGGTGCCATGGTCGTTGATGATTGCTTTGTTAATACTGTTATTCTGGGTACATTTGCTTTGTTAATACTGTTATTCTGGGTACATCCATTTTGTCATGAATGTGTTTTGCCATTGTTTCTATGCCATTGTACGCTTTGTTATGATTAGGCGTCATGTCGGACAAGCTCACGCAGGCACTCCGGAAGTCTCACTAGGTCAAAGGTATACTTCGAACCTGAACGGCACTCGACTACTTCTCCCCAGTTCCCCATTGAAATTTCAAAATTTAGACCGTCCGGGAATAGGAGGCCTTTGATAATTTAAGGGATTGGGAAGTGATCGAAATCAAGACTCTCAATTTTACCTGGTTCGAGCAAACTATAGCCTAATGGTCGCAAGAGTAAGCTGAAACAAATGGGTTACGGTAGTTTCCGATTGTTCGGAAATAACGGACCTCGGGCCTGTTTATCGGCCCGTAACCGTCCAACGGTTCAGATTTACCGAAAATGTCCCGAGTACTTTTCGGTAGGGAATTTTTAGGGCTCTCGAACGAGCCCAAGACATCGCGAATTGCTGGAGGATTTCTGAAGATATTCTAGGGACAAACAGGTAAACATTCAGTTAACAGCCATTACTTACGTTAGGTTTGGCTGGTGACCAGGGTCCCGAGTGAACCTGATATAGGCCTATATGGAAATATAATTATGCATATATATGTGTTTTGCGTGACCTTCGTGACTTGATGTGTCTACTTTTCCGCCCCACCGTACCAAAGCCTTCCTTTTCATAGCACCCTTTGAAGCCCAAATTTGCCTGATCACCATGCTAACAACTGGGTTTGCTGGTTACCATCGGACCAGTGAGTGAACGTACGAGTGTTTCCAAGTAATCCACCCATCTAGGCATCTGGCGAGGCCATTCGGGTCTCGATCCGACCAGTTATTCCGCCGCTAGATTACTCACCTTCCTGTTTTATACCGTACTACGGAAACTCAACATAAAATTCCGCTTGTTCTGTACTAACTCCGTATCTGACCCCCGGCCCTAAATGTGCTCATGCGACCCCTCGTTTTATTCGTCTGCTCCTGGCGAGCACAACGATATCAGGCGGGTCTTTGTCCGCCTTCGCGTTAGCCCTTTATGACCGATAATGTGCCCCCCCAGTTTGGCCTACCGACTGCAGGTGGGTATAGACCGACCGAAAATTTAACCTCGACTCAAAAGTAGGCATAATGCCCCTCGTTGCATTCGTCGCGTCGAGACATCTTCAACGATGCCCGGCGGGTCTCCGTCAGGCGCCCCGTTAACGCGGGACGGCCGAAAATGTGCCCCCACTTTTTGCCGACACTCTCTTTAACGGTCTTTAACAGTCGTGATTTTAGTGCCCCTCTACCCGCTGCCGTTAAGGTAGGGAAAACTTTCCAAGGCGAGTTCAACGATGCCCGGCGGGCGTCGCTCCGCCCAACCGTTAGAGCGGGAGAGCCCGCTGAAACCCTGTATGCTAATACATGTCGGAACCCAAAACTGGGTCCCGACCCGCCACTGCGTCTACCCCCCTCATGTTTGGTATCGTTCGGCCCCGTCCTTCGTCCTGGGACCGAATTTCGCCCTAGATCCTCGCAATTCCCTCGGGAACCCCCTGTCCCGACTTCCTTCCCCTGCCCTTTCTTTTCCGTTTTCTTTTTTCTTTTCTCTCCACTCTCTCTAACCGACTTCTTTGGTCGGTTGTCGTCGCTGCTGTCGCCATGTGTGTGTGTGTGTTGCTGTTGTTGTTGTTGCTGTCGCTGTGTTGTTGTTGTTGGTGTTGTGGTTCTGCATGTTTCTAGTGTGGACTTGAGCGACCTTTCTGTCGCTCAGGTCGCCTGTGTGTCTCATGTGTAATGTGTGCTCATGAGTAGTGTATGATATGTGTATGTGTGTGTATATATGGATAAAATATGTATATATATATGTATGTAATACGTAGGACAATACAAAAAACAGGACAGACGAGGACGGACATGTAAAATTCTATTAAATTTCTACGTTTTACGGACGGACTGGACACATAGGATTAGGAGAGACGGGGGGTAGGTTTAGGGCCCTCCCATGGGCTCCGGGAGTTCCTGAATAGGACCCCGGATAGTCCAGAGGATACGTAGGAATGTGCTGCGTCCCAGGCCGCGAGATCGGCTCATTACCTCTTTCGGCTCCCCCCTTTCGGGACGTCCAAAGACGTCCTGTCGGGATATCTGAAAAGCCATTAGCTCGGAATGCTAGGAATGTTTGGCTTTATCTTGTAAGCCAACATATAAACGTGCAATGTTTGCACGTTTATCCATGGATAGGGCGACAAAATTTAGCCCCAGATGCCCTCCAAATAAGCTTAATTAAGTGATGGATGAGGCAGCTAACTCGCTAAACAGCAGAAATTTGGTTTCAAGTCGGCGAGTTAGCTGGGGGGAAAATTTGATGGATGAGGACCAGAACACCAAAAAGACATATCCCAGCTTACTTTAAGCATTTTGCATGGCGAAAAGATTTAAAATTTTGAAAATTTGACGGGTGATTTAGCAGCTTTCGTGGGACATTTGGGGGATAACGACCAAGCTAAGTTAGGTAAGAGCTTTAAAAGATCTGAGTAATGAGGTTTCGACAAGTTTCTGACAAGAATTTGGGACTACAGATGGGGTAAAATCGGAGATTTTGGAAGAAAACTCGCAGATGGTCGACCTCCGAGTAATCGGAGGGTTCAAATTTGATGTCGGCGATTTCGATTGAAGCCGACTCTCTCTAACGGGGTCCCAGGGTTTACGATAGCTGTCAAAAATGAAATTTGGGGAATTTTCCGATTGGGCGCCCGGGCTTGACCTCAAAAAAGTGGGCGTCAAGAGGACGTCGCCGATTGGATGGCGACAAAATCGCCATGCTCCAACATAGCAGAAAATTTTGAAGCGACGACTACCGCGTCGTCTCGACAGATCAGTTTGACTTCGGCAGCGCGGAGTTCGGTCGACTCTACTGACCGGCTCCGACGCTTGAGTTTTAGTATGGTTTGCATCTGTTTTGGCTTTCTCGTGTTTTCCGCTTTATTCGTTTGGAATGGGATTCGACAACGAGAGGACCCGCGTAGACATCTTTCGTCTCGCGGAAGGGGACCAGCTATTGCTGTCCCGGATCAAACCTTGTAAGTCAGGAAGCGCTGCAAGAGCATGGGGGTTTATTTTCCCCAGACATGAATGTAACAGACCGAAATTTTAGTTCGTGCTAACATGATTTGTTCTCCATAGAGTGACCGGTCGTCCGTCGATGGACGTCCCGCCTTCCGCGCCGATTAGTTACAAATTTTTACATGTTCTTTGACAAACCGTCTCGAGTCGAGTCCCGTTTTGGGCATTTCGAGCGATTTCACGGGGGGAGTGTTGCATTGTGAACACCAGTCGAAGTCATTCTGATCTCCCGTGGTCTTAGGTTAAGAAGGATAAAAAGGGACGCTTCTCGTCCGTGTTTTTGCATGACTCGTTGCTCTTGAGTTAGGTTAATTGACTTTTTCCTGAGCAGACCACGGTAAAATTTACCAATAGAACCATAGGGATTTGCTTGTTTCTCTTTGATTGAAGTTATGATTTTCCAAATTACAGCTTAGTGGACCGTTCGATGCTCATGCCGCTGCTTGAGCTCGGACTGATTTCACAGTTAGGGACGGAGGATTAGCCTCCGTCGGGCTTTAGAAAGCCCCAAAATTTCGCTTATCAGATTGAGCTAAGAAAATTTGGGAAAATAGAAAAGACTAAACAAATTTTAAGAACATCAACCTGAGCATAAGGTGTTTTTGCTTTCTGATTGCAATGTTTGCCGCGTACCAGAGTGGCCGGATTACTTCAACTTCAATTAGGACCTATTTGGTTGTCACAAGAGAAGCATTAGTGTTTTGTACGGAGTCCAGCCCCGACCGCCCGAATCCTTGACAGCCCCAATGACCCCATAGCCCAAGCTCTAGTAATAGATATTACTACAAAATGTTTACTTCGAAACTGTTGCAACCAGGCTATAAAGTTTATCAGGTTTCGCTACAACGCAGACTTGTGGTTAAGCTCGATGACAGTACGTAGGAAGCCCCAGGCGACCAAAACCAACTGACGGCATGGCCAGGTACCAAAATCGGCCACAACAAATGCATTCATAGGCACGTTAGGGTGCTCGTTGTTCAAAATGAAATCATCATGCTCCCATTTTAAGAAAGAAAACTCGCGACCTCTCGCGAATCATTTTGGTCCCAAACCGAGTAAGTGCAAAACCCCGTTCTCTTTTCAGAGCGACTTGATCGCTGAGTTTAGGCATTTTTACATTTTATCCCTGGTTGCCCGTTAGGCTATGTACTATGTAGGCCCTTTCTCTGAGTTTTACTGTTTCGTCTCTCTCTTTTTCACTTTCCCTTGTTGAGTTTCGATCCTGCACGGAGGATTTAAGTCCGCTGCAGGTATTTCTGTTTTATCCACTCGACTATCGAGTTCTAAGGAAATTCATTGAAATTTTAGTGATAACTCGACTGCACAGTCTCGATAGTGCAGTCGAGACACTGTACACTTTCGATTCGTACAGTGTACTAGAGTCTCAAATTGACTACGATAGAGAGAGGACGGCAAAGACTGGGAAACAAAAGGAAACAAAGGAAACAAAAGAAACAAAGTAAGAAAGAGGGAAAAGAAAGAACCCAAAGAAACAACGACCAAACAATTGGACACCGAAACGCCCCTTGTTCCCGATCCCGAAACGCAAACGCACCCCAGAGTGCAAACCCAAGCCCGATTGTAATCTAGACACAGTCGCCGACTCGAAAATGTTAGAATAGCTACGATGGTCGCCTCGGACATTGTCCAAAACGACGACGGCTCGTGCAAGCGTCTGTAGTTGAGAAGTCACTATCGGGATAACCCTCATGAGCGATTAAAACTGTGTCCTATGCGAGTACAACATAGCTCACTTAACACAATCCCCGTTTTTGGACTGCCGGAGACGCCAAGACGAAGTTGTAGTAAATTTTTGCACAACCGGTCCTAAGGACAAAACGCTAGGAGAAACTCGGTAGGTCTGCGAATTAGAATTTACTGGACTCAGGCGGCACGCCGGACAATGTTTACATTTTTGGACGCCCGCATAGGCGCCGCGCTTATGGTTTGATGATTGTCAGTACCCCATTGTTTGTACCATAAGTAATCGTTGATTTTTCACCGTATTTCAACTTGTATACTGGACGATTTTGTTAATGCATTTCAACTTGTACCTTGGACGATTTTATTAATGCAACCATGCCTCTCTTTTGTCGTAGGTCCATACCTTTCCGCGTACCCCGACTCGTGCTCCCCTTCGACTAAAGTTACAAGGTAAAGGAAACGAGCCCGCACTTTTCCCGCTCGGACCTCTAAGTGTATGGAAAGCCCCACGTGAACTAGAGCGAACTTCGAAGCACGCCAGAACACCCCGCCAGAGTTACAGTGGACTCAGTTGAGCGTCTCGGGTGTAGATTTTGGTCCGGTATTTTTCCGGGAACATATTCGCTCGCTCCGCCTCGCTCCCCGACTAGACGCGGACAAGGGAATGGGCGCGTACGACTGTGTCACGGTTTCTGTTTGCCTAATGCTCCAAACTTTTGTATCTAATTTGTACTGTACATATCTTGAAATAAAACGTTGAAAACCATCCCTAGTGTCCATTGTTATTTGTACTCAGGCGTAATAAGTGCGTCCGAACGGACGGGCCAACTCTGCGAGCCACGGCTTGACGAGAGGGATATTCCAAGCCCTGACCCGTGCAGTTCGCCACCAATATTTGTACATGATCATCGCAGAATTGTAGCGAGAGTGTTCCACACAATTTGGACAACCGAACCCGCTCGAGAAATCAGCACACGCAAATAGAGACAAAATTTACTAGGAAAAATGTTATCCCCAAACACGGATAAATGAGTTATCAGAATACCAATTAGATAGCCCGACGTTAAACTTTCAGGGCATGTCGGAACCCTGTGGGGGCCATATGGCTACAACAGACAAAGTGTTCGGCTAAGGATAACGCAGCAGAACTCAAAATTTACCTAGCAAAATCAAACTTATCACGCATTTTAATTAGGGTCATGCTAGACAGAACAACTTCCTTTAGATTAGGTCAGGGAATATTGGCTTGACATTATGACCTGTGAGCAGGTTTCGGTGTCAACCTCCCTGGGGGACCTCAGCGATCATACCAGGATACTAGACACGTGCGCAACCAATCGGGCGGGGTCCGAACACACCCCGTGAAGCGCGCCTGCGGCCTGCTAAGCTCCGTAACTTCTTGGGTCTGACCAAGAAAAGTGGCTAAAATAGAAAACTTAGGGTCCGCCCTTGAGGTTACGATAGCCGGGGTCGTATGGGCATGGTGTTAGGAAGTTGCGCCATGCAGCTGCGTCACCGTTATTACATCCCCCCCCACATCCATAATTTAAAGAATGAACTCAAATTTTGTGCAGTCAAAAGCTCCAGTAATGTCTAGGAACACCGCAAGAATAAATTTGCCAGAAACCATTTCCTGTTCGATCCATGCCGTAGTATTCTGAAGGGCAGATATGGTACTCCTTCCTTCACGATAGGCATGTTGATTATCATGTAATCTGGACTTACTCAAGATGTCATGTATTATATAGTCTGACACCAATCTCTCAAGAGTCTTCAAAACAAAGGATGACAAATTAATGGGTCTAAATGCCTTAGGCTCAGTATAGTCATCTTTACCCGGCTTTGGGATAAAGATGATTTTGGTCTGTCTCCAAAGAACTGGAATATAGTTAAATCTAAGGCTGGCCTTGAAAATCCTTTCCAACGCCAAAAGTATTGCTAAGCCTCCTGATTTAAGGAAGACTGGATAAATACCATCAGGTCCAGGAGATTTGAAATCTCCATGACGTCCTAAAGCCCACTTAATCTTCTCTAAATCAACCACCTCGTTGATGTAAGTCTCTATATTGGGTATCCTTACCAGTGTCCCCAAGTCATGTCGTCCAGTTTCATCCTCAGAGGGAGTATATATATATATACATTATAAAGGATAAAAACAATGCTTATAATGCAACATCTGGTTAATATTAATTGGTAATATTACTAATATTCAGTTATTAATTTTAATTAAAGTTAAAACAAAGAGGGGAGACAAAAGAGAGAACGAAAGAACAACAAAGAGAGAGAAAGAAGGTAGACAGCCAAGAAAAGAGAAGAAGCAAAACACAGAGCGAGAAAAACAGAATCAAGGAGAGAAACGACAGACAACGAGCAAACAAACAAAAGAACGACCGAAAAGGTCAATCAAATAAAGAGGAAAAGAGAAAAAGCACAAGACAAAACGGAGGATGGGAAGGGTGTAGGGACAAGGGGTTCCCGGGCGAATTTCGGTGGGCTGGGGTTAAATTCGTTCCCAGGACGCAAAACGGGTTCGATTGGTACCAAACTCGAAAGGGTTAGGCCGAATATCGGGATCTGACCCGCTCGGGTCAAATTATATACATTAGAATAGTTAGCTTCGGCAGGATCTCCTGGCCTAACGGCTGGGTGTAACGATGCCCCAGGGCAATCGTTGAACTTGTCTGGAGGGGGCGATTCGGATGAGGGGTAATACCCCTGTCCCACAGGTGGGGTTTATAAAAGTACTAAAATGGTGCAAATAGAGAGGGTTTCGACGAAGGTAGGAGCGCATTTGCGCTAGTTCCGCGTTAACGGGAGGGCGAACCAGGACCTGCCGGATATTTTTGGAGTTGTCTTGACGAGATGAACACAATGAGGGGTGTTTTGAAGACTTTCGGGTTGAGGATAAAATTTGCGGTATTTTGTGCCCACCTTGAGACTTAGTCGATTTTGTGGCGTACTAGCAGCTTACTACGGGTCAACGGGGGTCGGATAAAGACCCGCCGCAAATCGTTGTGTTCGCCAAGAGCAGGCAAGTCGGATAAGGGGTCTGCCGATATTTTGGATCGGCGTAAAAATAATACTATTTTACAAAATGTCAGGAAAGTAGATGTCTACTCCTACAGTATACAGTAAGAATCGACAGACAGGAAGGAAGGGGGCGCTTTATAGCGACTGAACGGCTGGGCGGAAGAAGACCCGCCAGGGCTCGTTGGAATCCTTGATGTTTTGGCTACTCGATGATGTATCAAACTCTCACCGAAACAGGAGGGAACAGTTACAACGCTCCTGATCGAGTGATGTTGATAGAAATGAAGCGTGCAGACGCGGTTTTGCTGTGACCAATGTAGAGACAACGGAGCAGATCGTAATGTGACGGTGCTCTTGAGTTATAGATTCGATGAATCGACAAGGTGATACCCAAAGGGCTTCTAGGCCTTTCCATAGAAAATCGTAAGGAGTTGTAAAATCAGTGATTACCTTGTTGTGGAGCGAATTTAGCCCAAATCTGTCAGAATTATAGCCGTAACAAGTTAAACGGAGCGCTGTATGTCAGAAACCGGGCGGGCTGAGATTCATTCAGGCCTTAGAAAGGTGTTGGAATAAAAGAGAGGTCGACAGCGTGATAAGTCGGTGTAATCAAATGATGACAACAAACCTACCAAGCGTAAGCAGAGGTTGTTTAGACGACTAAGAGATGAAATTATTAATATGACTCGACAACCTATGAACCGAATTTGTCATATTAGAGCTCCTTTGGAAGCCCATTAAATTCTGTACGGAAAAGTACTCGCGGCATGATTTCGCATTTCGAAGCAAGAACTGGGTACGGCTCGTTGAAACCTCGTCCGGTTCATTCGTTTACTAAAGTCCAAATTTGTTGTTTTATCTTTTGTCGTTGCTTCCCTTTAAGCTCAACCACGGTAATAAGTGCTGGTTAAGCTTAGGTATACTTAATATTTTGATGTTTGACTACTCCCCAGCGAATTTTGGTGTCAGTGCTGTTCGTGATTCGGTGAACAGCCACTGCCTTTCGATGCATGGCGAGCGGCCGAAAGGCCTCCTATTCCCGGACGATCGTAATTTTGATCCTATGTGCTTAAGAATGTACTCAAGAAATTCTGACTTGGTGGAAGTCTCTGGAAACTTAAAAGGTTTCCTATGATTGGTTCAATTCAGCGTTATTTCAATTTTCTCATCCTACGCCACGTCTCCTAGATGCGACACGCACACAAATACAAAAGAAAGCATGACATATACGGCGGACAATTATGGCGACATAAAAACAGTTAGGATTGCATACGACATAACAATGGACAAGATTATACGAGCAATACGAATCCATGGCGATACAGGGGTTGGATTTGCACAACGGCACATCGGGCCGGGTCGTGTCGGAACGTTAATTGTCAGCCTTTCGCGATTTATCGGGTCCGTTACGGACCTTGATGAGAGCACGGGCAAACGTAACAGACTGGAGCGGTCCTGTTACACTATAAATGATTTTGTATTAGTTGTACGCGTATATATATATATGCAATCTCTTATAATGGAATCAGCCAATTGAGGGTTTCAGACGTTAGAGGTGAAAACTAAATGTGACCTATTACCTCTGAAAACGTAATTCCTATATTCGGTAGGCTACCATAATTCGGATATGTATAACTTTTCTAGTTTTTTAACATTCCATAGTTATTACAAAAATGTAATATAAATGGTCATCAATCGAAAACATAAAACTGTTATGATTTTTATATTGGATAGTCAATGTGAACTTTTAAAATCAGAATCTTCAACGATCTGTTATTAACAGCTTATGGTGGGCCAAAACCAAAGTATCACGTTTGAGTAAAAAGGGCATATGAGTTTGGACTTGTTGTTTATGGTCAATTTTTATGCAGTCAATATTTGATATATATGTCGTTTTTACAGATTATTTTGCCCAGACGTGAATTATTCCAGGGACACATAAATAGCTCGCTTATGTAAATTCGAGGAAGGCGCCTGGCGTTTTACGGTGCCCTGGACAATAACTGGAGTTATCCGGTTCATACTGCCTGCTAAAATTTTGCCTCCGCTTCTTCAATGACTGACGACTTTTTTATTTCCCCAGGTAAAACACATCCATTTAATATAAAAAATGGACAATATTTATCCTAACATCCCAGTTTAAAGCAAATATGCTACATAATTTTCCATAGATTAGCTTAAAACAGTGATTTTGACCTCAATAGAACCGTGTTTTCACCGTTTCGGAACGTTTTATTAACTGTTTAAAGCGCTTTTCACCAAAACATTTTGAAAATATTTATAGGATCGGATCCCCTCGGTATATCTGCGGGTAATCCCATTCTATTTCGGCCGAATTCGGTTCATCCTGATTTCTTACCAGATGACGTTGTCCCATATACCTTTACAAAAGTTACAGCGAATGGAGAAATCAGAACAGTGACACAGTATGCTAACTACTGGGTCAAATGTAGCTATTAACTGCTCTATGGTGCAGCAGAACATAAGGTGACTTTGGTATATAAACGTTTATTCTATACTCTCTGGATAAATATGCTGGCATTGTACTTTTTTCAGGGAACTATAAAGGTAAATGTAAGGTGAAATGATGACTAGAATTCCCAAAATTCAACAGGTTAAAAACTCTATCGTAACAATTGTTTTCCAATTTTCTATGCTATATCGAAAACATGTGTATTGTGTAAAAAGTGACCTACCATGACATTAACATGCAGCAAAGTTATGCAGTTAAATGTGGCAAAATGCACAAACATTAAGTTTTCGGAGCAAAACACTGCTAAATTGTGCTAACTTAGGCATTAATTTTAAACTTCGAGTCACCGAAAATAACTTACAATTTTGCTAGTTGTAAAAGATCAATAAAATTCTGAAACTTGCTCATCCGTATAAACATGCAGTTGTTTTTATACAGTGTGTGAATTTTGTTATGCTGCTAAAGGTTTCATATGGCTAAAATCGAAAGAATTAGCTTTTACTATCGTGGGCCAATGTCAAGCAGAAGGGCTTTCCAAATTCCCGCGGAATTTGAAGCAAATAATTTTTCAATTAAGTTTAAAGGTTTTGAACAGATAATTTGAGAATCGGGAATTTTTAATTAGACAATTTCAGAATCTGAAATTGTGGTATGGACAGTTTAGCAATCAGGAATATAAGAATCGGGAATTTGGCACTCGGGAATTAGGTATTCGGGAATATGGGAACTGGGAATGAGGTAAATTGGAACTTGGGAACAGGGAATTTGGGAATTGGGAATTTTGGAATTTAGTAATTGGAATTGTTGAATTTAGGAATCAGGAATTGGGTATCGGCAAGATGGGGATGGGGAATTTGGGAACAGGGAATTTGAAATTTGGGGGTCGGGAATTGGGTATTGTGTAAGTTGAGAACCGGGAATTTGGTGATCAGGAATTAAGAATTTGATAATGGGAATTTGATAGTTTGGAATATGCAAATCGGGAATCGAGAATTTTGGAGTCGGTGTTTTTAGGAATTGAAAATTTTTGAACCATGAATCGCTGCTAATAATTTAATGTGATTCGTGCAAATATTTTATTTGAGCCCAAAACGTCTTTCAAAATACTCATATAACATGTCTAATATTATTTCAGATAGGCAGCATCCGTGCTTAATTTTTGACACCTGAACTTCATGGTATTGGTAAATCATGTGTGCGAAAATTTGCAATTTTGGCATTTCGTTGTCATATTTAGACATTTGTAGTTTCAATTTTGCTAGTCTAACTCTTCCTCGCATGAATTATTGTGCATATTTTGTACAATGTTGCACAAACTTTTGCTGCGATGGCGAATTAAAGCTGGATCGTTTGGGTGGGAGCCTTGTATGTTATCCACTACGCTATTTAGGAGCTGTTACTTGTTTCCTGACAAAGCGATGGAATAACAACGCACGTGCAAACACACACCGTACGACAAATTCGATTTGCGCAGTGCGTAGCAATGTTCACAGTCACAAACGTGTGACCCAATGCGAGAAAGGGTTTAACAACTGAAAAATGTAAAGTTATTATGTTTTATTTTCATCAAACTACCGCAGCTGTTGAGAGTTGCTTTAATAAGCTAATTTTCATGATCAATGTATGTTTTATACCTACAGCAACCAACAGGTTGATCGTAGAACATACAATTTAGCACTGTAGCAAACACGTGCTAAACACATATGTTGAGTAGGGATTTCTTTAACTATTTCATGACGCGGCGTTTAGAAGAATGAACACACGACAGACATAAATCCGGCCCTGCACAAGCCCGCACAATTTGAAAACCATGACTCTGACATTATAAAACATAATTATACCAAAAAGGTGTCGGGTCAAAAACTGAATATTTCTCTGCCAGTTAATATGAGGAAAAACTGAATATTTCTCTGTCAGTTAATATGAGAACTAGAGGTGGGAAAAAGATTTTTCAAGCGTGGCAAATTTTATAGAATTTTAAGCGGAGCCGTGCTCAGCTGGAATGTTTTTGCCGTTATGGGTGACTATTATACAATATATATGTCATTTACTACAGTTTTGTTCGTGTTTTTACGAAGCCAGCTTTCCCAGATACACTATTCCACATACATTAGGTTCTGCTCAACTTTTACAGACAGATTTGAGATTGGGCTCGACTCTTCATACATGATTTAAGGCTTGGCTCTGTTCCGCTGTTCATAGATCACGTCATGTGCGGCTTATTAGGATCTAGGGCATTTCCCAGAAAAGACCAGGGCTAAATTGTGACTTCTAGTAGAGGTGACAACCGACCTAATTGTTTACGCCCGATTCAGCTCGAAATTTGATCGGCGTTGGGCCATTCGGCTCGAAATTTGACCGATGTCGACCCGGCCTAGCGCGACATTTTAAAAGTGTACTCCCGAAGCTCTTCCGGAATGAAAATGACGCAGTCCCTGTCCGACCCGGCCAAAAACCCCGAAGTAGCTGATATGACTATACGTAAAAATGTCATTTTCATGCCGAATTCTAATGAACAGTTTTGCGCTTAGACATTTCATTTTAAGTTACCTGATTAAAAAGGTACAGTCCACTAGGATATTGTAATGAAAGCTTCGCCTGTGAATAAACTATGATAACTGATAACGCTCTGCGCCGACACTTCATCTTGGTACAAGAAAAACAAGAGTCATACTCATATCATATACGGGAATCATAAAACAAATGAAATTCAATTTAACACCGCTGGTACAATGTTACCAGTCAACATATGGAGTGAAATATACTCTTCATCGATCGGTTCTGTAATCACTAAACAACACGAGGCAAACAATTTTAAAACTTTTAAGTAGATACCTTAATATTCTTTCACTCGAAGATTAGAGTATTTTTCAAAGTTGGGAATGTGAAATTCAGGAATCAGAAATTTGGCAATCGGGAATTTGGGAATTCCAAATTTCCAATAGTAACCACATAAATTTTTTAAGCAAATTTTCATCTAATATTGTCGCAGGCATTTGGGAAGCCTCTCTACTTCATTTGGACCGTGTCTCATGCATGCTTTACTAAAAATATATACTACGTTTGAACTGAAAGATTTGGCAATCGCGATGCTTTCGTTTTTGTTTTGGTAAATATTAAACTCTGTGTTCTTTCCCAGACTTACTGAACAAAGAAACTCACTCTTTCGAATTAACTAAAATGCAAGAAAACACATTAAAAATTTGAGCTCAAATTCTGAACTAAAGGATTGAAGATTCAAAATCGCATTAAGTCGACGGGCAACGAAACTTAAACTAGCGCTGAGAAGTATGTTTCGATTGGATAATACGGTAAAAGTAGTACTAAAAACATATACCTCAAAAAATGTAATCACTTTTAGTGGATCAATTGCTTTGGTTACAAGAAGATACATAGTAACCGCGCCCAAAGTGATATTCAGCGACTTGAATCCCATATAAATTGTATAGCCGCGAACGTTATTGCGACATACGCCGATGATGTACAAAACTACACTTGGAGAAAACGAGATCACTGAAATATGTGTATGTGTTGTAGAAACAAATTTGTGGAACAAAATATCTTTAAAATACAGGAAGCACTGTTTTAAACTGCAGGTTCTAACGAAGGTGTTATGTAACCTTCTTTTTGTTGGCCTCATCTAAGAAATCGTTTTTACACTCTTGATAGGTTGAATCCAAAAATTCAATATTAAAATTAGCTTTCACAATTTTGTTATACCGAAAACGTCAATACTATTTTGTGAAATTGAGACGAATTAATAAGGGAACATCCACCAATTTGAACAAAACATTAGGGAACAAATTACTGCTTAAATTGGGCTGGACCTCTAGTTTTTAAGGAAAATTTGGCGCCGTTTTCAGAACTTTAGCCAGCGCTGGTCTCTGATTTTGCAATAAAAAGTTATGTCCTCTTAAAGATCACGACGTTTTGGAAATTTGCATCCTTTGCACTACAGGAGAGAAAGTTCTTTTCTGCACGGCACCTGCTTTTTATATATTACTAATGTTGATAATATAGCAGCTATGAAAACGAACAGTAAGCAAGGCAATAAAATCTCTAATGAGCAATTTTCAATGTTGCTTAGCTTAAAAGATCGATTCCAAAAATTACTAGATCCAACTCTTGAGAACTATCCTATTAATGAAATTGTCCACATCAATTATATAGCTAAGCGCCTAGGTCAGCGGAATCGCCAACAGTCGTGAATAATAGATTTTAATAATAGAATTTATAAAGTCATCAAAAATCGCAAAAACAGAATCGGAAAGCCTTTCTAGTTATATCTTGTTTAAAACACTCCCTTTGTGCGCATCCGTGTTGTATTTGCTTGAGACACGAATGAAGATATAGCAAATATTTATGCGGGATTCACGTTATAATGTCCCCACCACTTGGCACTTATGTACCCCACATAGTGGCAGGCACACCCTAGACGACAGGGTGTCTTAGACACCCCTGTGTTTCTAAACAAAGTTTCGAATAAATTTCAAACAAAGCTAGCTAATAGTTTGGCTTATTTCAGACGGTGTCAATGAACCATCGTTGCTTTTTCGTTTTGCTGAGGATTTCCGCCACCCCGTGGGGTCGTTTTACATAGGGTCTACAGGATACCCTAGAAACACCGCATTGGCAAGCATAAAACACCGAAATACTACACTGCCAAAATGAGGTATCTAGGGGTGTGCCAGACACCCTCATATTTTGTTATATGATGTGGGTGTCACTGTCACCGTCTTTACGGTATAGTCTACACTATACAAAGTACACTACAGGGGGACAAAATTTCCAAAGGTTGGGGACATTATAACGTGAATCCCGCATTACAAAATCATAGCGGCTATCAGACTATCGGCGTCACAACGTCGCCTTAAATAGACATAGTGAACAGTAGTAAAAGACACAACTAAAAAACGGTATGTTTCTTTCAGATACCATGTATTAAAAATTGCTAGTTTAATGCAAAATAGTGTATTTTCGAGGATACACGAACAGCTCAACCAACGACACTTAGGAATAGCAAAGATATAACATATTTTAGATGCGGAAACAGGTTTGATTTCGTTCATCCACCATATAATATATATTTAAAGCGAAATTTGAAAACTGAACATGAAAAGCACACATGACACTAGTAAAAGACGATAATATTTGACAATCTAGATCTAGACAATGCATGGGGGCGGGGGTAGGGGGTAGGGGAGTGTAGTGATCACACAAATAATAAAGCTAGCGAAACGTCAATTCGCTAGTTAGAATATCACCACAACCATCCAAACATTTCAAGCGGGTCCGTGGTGTAGTAGTAAGCACGTCTGCTGCGCACGCGGAAGGCCCGGTGTTCAATTCCCGGTGGACCCATTGTTTAGCTTGAAAGGCATTTAACAAAAATGGCTAACATAGCTTATAGGGGGCAACCCCCTCCCCACCCCCCCCCCCGATGCCAAAAAGCCAGGGGGGTAACAGGCCGAAAAGCTAGGGGGGACCAAAGAAAAGGTCCTCACGACCAACCCCCCCTAGGAAAATTTGGCCGGCCAGGGGGTTACCCCCCTGGGATGGCCGCGACCCCCCTGGCATGACCCACCGCCGCCCCATGTGTTAAGGCTTATTTCAATGCATAGCGACGCAATAACACTAACGTTTGAAATATCAAATCCCAGAACTCAGGTTTTTGATCAGCAAAAGTTTATATACATGTTGGAATTATGAAAACTAGAAATATAAAATAAACTTCAATACTGTATTCCTTGTAGTGATTAAAATTTACGGTTTTAAAACTTCAAATTTATTTTTGGTTTCTTTTGTTTATTTATTATTGCCCAATTAAAGCCAAAATTAGATACCTGACAAATCCGATAGGTGAAATACTTAGCCTGTTAGCCGAATATGAATCTTATCTCGGGCGTAATCCCCGTGGGGTCATGGGAGTCCGGGTGCGATCGTCCTCAGTTTTTAGTCTATAGGGGGTACATCTAAATGTTCGAACACCGTTTTGTCACGACTCTATTGCATTTTATACTATGGCTCACACCGGCACCCCAATGTTCAGCTGGTGGTCTATTGGTAATTTTGTTCGGATCCCTCCGTCAACTCGTGATTATGTGCTTGAATCTAATTAGTTATTACCAGGTTACCGAATGTAAAGAATTAACCTACCCGTAGGTTTAGAATGCTATCCGAGTTTGTTTGACTCAACCGAGAACCCTGTTCACACATTCGTGTGAACAAAGATAGGGCAGTGTAGGTTATATGAGTGCTTTTATTGTATATGGTTGCTACAAGCCTTGGATATTATTAGCTTATGATTAATTTAGTGTAACAATAATTCAAAATTCTACTTGATAAAAAATCAAACCGTGCTCTATCCCTCGCCTGAATGAATGGATGGCGTTTAATCGACAAGTTTTTCTCTTAATAATGGGCATAAGGTAAACACATTTATAGGTAAAACTAGTTGTTTTGAAGTTTATAAATCATGGTTTCGCAAGCTGATTGATAAAATCCGAACAGTTATATCGTTATTGCTAAATGTTTTAACCATTAACATAATCCTGTTTCCGTACATTAAATTTCATTTTTCGATGTCTTTAAGTAGCTCCTGTCCATTCAGAGTGTTCGGCCACACAAAGGCCCCAAAAATAGTATCACATACTTTCCCTGTCTTTTTAAACCTGTACAGGAACGTTCATCTATACACTCTGAAACTTAGTATCATGATATAGACGAGCCACACCAATTATGATTTTAAGAAATTGAGATAGATTTTGACTTTACTCAGAGTCTGATCCAATAATTTACTATCCCAGCGACCGATATCAGCTTTGACACAGTCTTACTGTGCCTTGGGTCACTGCGACTCAAGCCTAGTTTAGACAGGCCTAACCGGATATGGCCTTTAATTGAATCCTACCAGCCTGAAATTGATGAATTTTGAAGATACTGCGAAATTTTAATCTCATTTAACCCAAGGATCATTGCTGTTCGAATCATCATTGCTGTTCGAATGATATATCAAATTATGCAATTATGGAAAAAATTTCGAAAATCTTGGGTACCGAGGGAGTCCATTAAGAGCCAAAAATGTAAAAAACTTTTTGTCATAAATATGGCCAAAATATGTCTTTTCTGAACCGGTTCATCAAGTTGAGCCGAATGACATAAATAACCCCTTTTTCTTCAAAATTGAGTAATTTCAGACTAGCGGGATTGTGGAAAAGACCCACCTACTATGTATATTACGGAACTGGTTAAGTGCTTACTGCTTCACCGCGTCAAGTTTAACTTAGTTATTTAGTGTGGCGAAGAACACTATTATTGGCGATACCTACCTGATAAAGTAACAAAGAATTCAGCCGGAATAAGCAACAAAGTAGAAATTGCAAAGCTGATAATTAGCAATGCTATTTCTTGGACCCATATGCAAAAGCCACATTTATTGACTGTGTTTAGATTACGACGTAGTATCGTCATCACATACATAGTTCCTTCAATTTCTGTTTCGAATTTCTCGACGCATGACGTACTGCTTTATGAATATATGCAAATAAATGTCATTATTATAGACCGTCTAAATTTTATACTTTGTGAATAATATATTATACGCGGACAATATATACATAATATTTTGCAAGAAACATGTATCTCAAAGATTGTTAACATAACATTGTTTCTTCTACCAATGTTTTGAAACATTTTTGACTTTATAAGTGATTCCAAGTTCATTTGTTATGAAAACTAAGTTATAAAATATGAAGTTAAATCATAAATTGTATAGCTGTTGGCGAGCTTGAACGTCTGCAAGACTGGCCGCTTAACAACTGACCAACTTTTAAGCCTTACATTTAACATTCCTACTGCGTTGTTCCTCGTGAGGTAACTGCAAAATTTTTTAGTTGATTATTCTTTTAATCAACTTATTTTATCGGCCACGTGGCTTTTGACACATTTAGGGGTCGAACGTTATTTTTAGAATAAAGAACTTCTTAATGCGGTAAAACCAAGTTTCAGTGCCCTAGCTTAGGTCTAATCTTAGTATATAGTTTATATGGGGGACCTTAGCTTAGGCTAAGGCTTGAGCTGACTATATCGAGGACGGCACATTATATATATCATTGCTGGTGCCCCTAAAAGTTCCATAAGCCACTTGTTATATTCCTATTTGCATCAACAGAAATGCAGGTCAGAAATGTAAACGAATTTTAATTTAATCCCTCTGGATTTTAAAGAAGTGTAATTAAATCAGCTTGCTCATAGAAAGCTCTGATTTAATTTATTTTCATGTCAATTCAATGTGATTATATAATATGCCGGCAAAAAATTTTTTAGGTCTCATTCCAGTTAGGAGTTTCAGCGTATGACTTTTATTTTCAATTTAACTTATATATCAATTTATCTACAGCCAGATTATATATGTATAAAGTAGTTGTGTTAAAGACAAAAGTGAAAGACCGTCCTCGCTAAGATATTGTATTTTACGAACGGAAATCTGGTTTGTAACAGCCTCTGTCTAAAATTAATTTGGTCATTTTGTAATTATCATTGTCATTAATTTACATTCTGCTGGTTTTGTTTATGGCGAAATGTACTTAATTTCCACGGACTGGTCACTTCGTGAAATTAATGACATTCAGATGCTACATATACAATTTTTTGCGCACGAGTTTGAGCTCCTGCAACCCTATCAAAACAAACGAACTGGAAGTTCAGGTACTGTTTATATTTACTGCAGTTGATAATGGTTTCTTGAGAAGAGCATGACACGGATTATTATGAACGCTTGCTATTATAAGATTGCATTTATATAGTTTCGCGCATCGTTAAACTGAACTAAAACCGCCAGAAGTTACAGAACATCTTGCACATAACAGAAGTACCGATGGTTCTGTGTTGTGTGTGTGGTGGATGGGGGGTTATGCCACCTGTTGTCAGACTCTGAACGAAACAGCTTTTACTTGACTTATGCATACCTATCAATATAATTGTTACCCACTGTAAATAAATAAATACACATTATAAGAATGCATTGTGAAGATAAATGCACCTTTCAAAGTTTTGTTAAGTTTATATGGACCAGCTCCAAGAAAACACACGTTTTGAATCGATCCAATCTTGCAGAAACGTGACAAACTGTTTTACTCAATATTGTCCAATTCTCTCAAGAAAGACAAACAAAAAGAATTACAGTATCTGACAATAATCATCAACTATGTCTCAACTGACTGGTACGAATTTTGAACGAAAATAGATATATGTAACGTGACACTAATGTAGGATGAATTCAAGCGGACGGTTTTGTTCAAAGTTATTTTCCTAAATTCGTTATGAATATATATAAATGAAATTGCTTATTTGTAGAACAACAAGCTTCAATTTCAAATCAATATTTTTTCAAAAACTGCATCGGAAACTGCGCGCCGTAGCGTGCCAGTATCGAGAGTATCGAATAACGAAGCCGGTTTGAGTAAATATCGCATAGCGTACCTTTCGCTTTACGTACAAAACTTTAGTTTTTAATTTCCTGTTAGAAAATAGAGATAAAGAAGTGAATTTGTTGAGCATGGCTGTATTTATAGAATCATAATTAGGTACCCAGGTACCTCGTACATACGACGATGGTATGGATAGTTACGAACAATAAACTATATAAATTAAATTTTGCGAGTATTATAAACATAAAATCGTGGTTATGATCTTATATTGAAGCCTGAACAAGATCTAGCCAACGGGTCCGCACGTCAAACGGAGCAATCCATTATCCTGGTGACCGCGCTAAAACATATAATGTATTAGCTCGACTCCAACAAAGTTGATATCTATGAAAGCTTGATTGTAAAAACTTGTTGCAAGTTGCTTCATGAGACCAAACGGTTTGACCGAATGTGACATTGACTCTTTTGGATGTCGCACTGCTGACAGTTGATTGATGGTTATGTCTGATATATAGCATGACATTTGTAATCTACTTCAAAAGAACATTTCTTCAATGTGGAGCTAGATATAAAGCGGACGTGTTGAACTTATATAATAGGCTTTCAGATTTGAGATACATGCTGCGAAGTGCTGAATTAAAGGAGTAGATTCTAATTCTGTTTCGTTTCCGTTAGTTTATGCAGGTGTTCGTAACGGAGTCACATTGATTCATTATACCTCGAGTCGCGAGAGAGCGTCAGAAATTAAGTTATGCTCCAGTGAAACAGTCAAAACTGCAAGCGGTTTTCCACACAATGCACGACGGCATCAATATGTAAAATATATACATGTTTGGGTGAGTTAAAGACAGAAACTTTTCCGATTAGTGTGTCTGTGCTTTGCGTGGAAGTCCGCTGCATTTCGGTGAAAAACACTTTGCACAAACGCCGCAAAAATATTGAATCTTATTAGCCTTATCATGATAGCCAACTGAAACTATTCTTAGCTTGTTTCTTACTGTATGAAGAAAGCACGTCAGTGGTATGTCAACAGAATTCGTCGAAGTATCGTTTTTATTAATATCGTACTGATATTTCTGGGTAAGCGACAAACTTTACATTGCTACGGCTACAATGCTTATGTTCTGCAGAGTGTAGCATCGTGTCATAATAACAATGAATTTTTTGTGTGTTCTTGTTAACGACATATATGGCATTTCAGACCTTATAACATTTTATTCTTCTTTGCGGTCACTAAATGGGCTACAAATAAGTCATTGAACAACTATGCGAGCTATTGCTAGGTCTGCTAGGATGTTCATGACATACTAATATTGTGACAGACGAGACGAAGGCGACGGTACGTCCAGAAACGAGTCTTCAAACAATAAAACGCCATTTTGAGACTGTTCGACTGCATATTTGGTCTACGGACGATTCTTTTAGCCATAGATTATACTGTTAGTTTCCAGAAACGCTCATCGCAAAGATTGTGGTGTCCTTCAAAAACCTTAAACTGTTCAGCAAGTGCCGACTAGCGGTATTAAACAGGGAATGTTGGTTTTTAGTTTCTTCAGAAAGGAACTAATGCTGGTCATGTCTACACGAAGCTGCATTCGGCAACATTCCCAGTTTACTTTCAGTAAAAACAAATTTATATATTTAAAGCTAGAAATTGTGGCCCATTCGATTGGGATACGTGAAATAGATTAAATTTTTTGACCAAAAGTCGCTACGTAGCACACATTTATAAAACTTCGTTAAGTTCAATATGTATTATCTGATCATAAAGCGCCCCGTCTTCCAAATTTTTGACGTAAAATTTGGCTTGAAAACAGCTTGGATTTTACAGAAAATGTTAATTAGGACTGAATTGCTGATGTTTAATTTGTAAATTAGTTATATATGGAGGGCCTTGGCATGAGTAACAGCTTAATTCTGGTCCAGCTTTCGATCCATCGAATATAACCTACCGCATTGCTCCAGCTTGATGCCTAGTTACCAACGAACAACGGCCAACGATGTTGAAACCGTATCTAAAATAATAATGAAAAATTTAAAGGCTAAAAAAATTCGAACAGTACAAGCATCCTTAGCAACCTGTTACTTGGTATCCTAAGTCAAATTCATTCCCTGAGTTCCGCAGCCCTCTCTCACCCCCGCATGGATTTCCTGTTGGTGGCGACTGAAATTACATAAAATTTTATGAGCAGAATTACAAAAATTTTAAGGGAAAATTTTGGGGAGTGGTGAAAATTATGATAAAAACTCAGGAAGACAGGCTAAATTTTTGGTTACAAGCCTATTAACTAACCACCTTATCATACATGCTAATGAAGTGTAAGGGAGTTACGCCCCGAGGTGCGGACCCGCACCTCCCGAGAGGGCACCGCTACCGACCTTACAGGTCTCCCGACCACCCTCCCTCCAGATGTGCCGTTGGCGCCGAAGCTTTCCCTTTCCCCCGCCGGGCTACCGCCAGGATGCAGCTGTAGAAGCCGCAAGCTTTCCTCGAGGACCCGGCTACCCCCATGGGACTTCGGATTTCCGTCTATCGTATGCGCCATACCCTTACCCCTTTCCCACCCTCACCGAGACCATCCACAGCCCCTTCACCGATGAACATTAGGAAATTATGTATTACACTGCAGGTATGTGTATTCGACAAACACATATATGTATATAAAAAACTTAATATACAATGAAAAATGGCTACATACACAGGAGCAGGTGGCAATAGATGGGAAAATGGTGAAAATTATGAAGAAAAATTAAAGAGACGGAAAAGATTTGGTTTTCGCCTGGACAACCCGCGCCAAGCAATTCCCCGCTACGCGAATACTATCTTACTCCTAAGCCAAATTAGAATTTGCAGTTATGTATTACAGTGTAGGTATGTGTATCCGGACATCTCATATATATGTAACGGACATAACCGGCGATAAAAAACGGCAACTCAGCAGATAGCAAAATATTGCCCTTGGTCTAGCTGAACGCGGCAGGTTTGAAACATTTAATTTATATATATATTAACCCGGGAGGGGGCAATATTGCGACAAAGGGTAAGAACGTAGCTTTCTAGAAATTAAAGAACTTCACAGGTAACGAAACACAGCAAGAACAAGCCTCCGAAATATGGTTCCTTGGTCTAGCGTCGCCTTAGCCCTTGGGAGACCCAGGTTTGACAGGCCATAAGCTCTGGAAGGCTGCTAAGAAATGAGAATAATTGCTAATATTAAAACGAAGGGTAAAATGCTAGTTTCTAGAAAATTAGACTTTCATAGCAACGTAAATATTACAGCTGTATAGAATGTATCAAATTTGATCTATACAGTATTACGCAATTTCTAATATTTTTATAAGCACCTTGGCGTAATAACGTCTGAAACTCGGGCTCACATATATTATACACGTGTAGCAAAAAAATTTTTATCACAACTATTCCCTGTTACGAGCTATCGTTTTTTATTTTATAATGTAAGGTGAGTCAACTTAACTCTAAAGGAAATGGAAGCAGTGCTGGCGTTACCGTGCGCAATACGATACGCCTAAACCGTAGTCTAAGTTTCGCTTCTTATATATATATAAGCCTCTAGAGACCTAGGACACAGTACGCTACTCAAAAGCGGGAGGCCGTTACGGATATCTGGAGGACGCCGCCTGTTTTTCTAGAAAGGTCAACGGCCTGAACCCCGTCCCCGCTCGCATCCCCAAAACACGAGGTGGAGAAAACTTTGGCCGATACGACGAATCATGTCAGAAACTCACAAACGTAGCATAATGAGTCTATCTATAGCACTAAGTGCATATATCCATACACGCTTATATCTCGGTATTCTAGGTCTCCGAAGCACCCTTAAACCCCGCCGGCCGACTAACCCACACATAGAAGGTCGAATGCCGGCCACTTCCCCCTCGGCACCGACTGCACTTCTCCGGGGCCATCGGACCTTGAGAATGTGTGCACATATCGGTATTAATTTACTTGAAAACGATTACTTCGATGTCTTCGTATCCATAAATTTTAATTGAAACGATTCGCGATTGAAGTTTCGGTGATATCGTTATAGTTGATATGAATTTAAATCCAGACGTTTTGTATTTGCAACACTGCCATGCAATCGCCACCACGAATACTCCTGAAACAACGGGAACGTATTAGGACAATATAGAGCGCTTAACAATTTTGCACGCGAAGACTGCTCATGCACAGATTTTAGCTTAAATTACAGTTTCTTCATAGCACATCATCGCAAGCAATATATTTAGGATAGATTATTTATAAAAGTTGGCTTTATCTATAATAATTGGAATTTAGTAAATCAAATGCGAAGACAGCCGGGTCGATTGTTCTGAAGTAAATGCTGCATAGAAGCAAATTTTACACCATCATAACTTATTTTCATTAAAAAACAATTTAGATTCCAAATTTTCTTGCTAAAATAAGAACCAAGACGAGGACACTAATATCTTCGATCCATATGAAAAAGCTCCCCAAGCTAGTTCAGAATAGTTAATTGGTGAATCAACAATGATTTTGAGCCAGCCTAAAGAGTTTTTGGAAGAACTATTTTCTGGTGGATAGAATACTAGATCATTGGACATAAACACCTTTGGAAGACATGCTCATAAGGGGGAAGGAGAAGCAAACCCAGGGGCCGAGGCCCCCTGGGCTCCGGGCGCCCCCCACACCCCACCAACGCCCCCACCCCCCCCCCCGTCCCCACCCAGTGTGACTCCCCCCCCACAACCCACACTACACAGCCCAACGCACCACCCCGCCCCCCCCCCTGGCCCCCCGGATCTGAGCACCGGAAAAGACCAAAACCAAAACTCAAAACCCAACCAAAAACCCAAACCTAATACTAGGCTTACCTCTAAAAATAAGGAAAAAAAAAAAAAAACACAATACTTTAATAACTAAACAAAAAAAAAAAATTAAAAAAAAAAAAAAAAAAAAATAAAAAACTATAAAAAAAAAAAAACATAAAACCAAAAAAAAAAAACCAAAAACACAACAAACAAACAACAATATTTTTATTTAAAAATGTACACATATATAGCATACAGTAATTAAATAAAAAAAATAAATCAGATAGGGTTTAATCCTCTTATATCTGATTGTAGGTTTCTATTGTAATGCAAAAATTGTTCCAGGTTAACTTTTTTCAGAAGGGTTCTGAATGATTTAGTATTCGGCGATTGAATTAACGGCTTACCATCAACGTACTCAGGTAATGAGTTCCATGCATCAATAACGCGGACAGAAAAAGAGTGTTTTAATATATTTGTTTTAAATTTCCTTTTTATCAATTTTTTTGAATGACCTCTAGTTCGGACAACGTCAGAAACAACAAATGATCGCTGACAGGCATCAACATTATTGTACAGACATTTATATACCATAACAAGATCAAAGTGCAAACGACGTAATTCCAATGGTTCGAGGCTAAACTTTTGTAATCTATCGAAGTAGGGTGCATAAGCCCATTTATTCTTTTCGTATAGACGGCGTGTAAAGTACCGCTGAACGCGTTCTATCAAATCAATATCGCCTAGGTAACACGGAGACCACACCTGTGAGGCATATTCCAAATGAGGTCTTACATAAGTGATATAGGCGCATAGAAGAGTATCCGGGTCTGAGGTAAGAAAACAACGAAATAAAATATTTATAACTTTATACGCTTTAGAAGCGATCATAGCGCAATGAGAATTAGTTTTCATCGTCTTATCAACGATAATTCCTAAGTCTTTGCATTGGTTCACTAATGAAATTGGTTGACCACTCAAGGAGTAGTCCACATTAGTTTGAGGCTGTACCTAAACGTAACAGGTTACATTTAGGGGACGAGATAGGGAGTTGCCATTTACGTGACCACTCCTCAATCGAGTCCAGAGCACTTTGTAGCGCATCAGTTTGAAAAGACTGGTTGAGTGGAGAATAATGAACATACAATTTGACATCATCGGCAAATATTTTACAAGTCACATCAGACAATTCGTTAACAATGTCATTTATATACAATAAGAACAAGGTAGGTCCCAGTACACTCCCTTGGGGTACTCCAGATGTTACATCAAGATAAGGTGAAAAAGCACTGTTCACTTTGACCCGAAATTTTCTACGAGTTACAAAAGATCTAAGCCATGATTTCAAGTGATTTTTTATTCCAAATGATGTTAACTTATCAATTAATTTACTATGAGAAACCGTATCAAACGCTTTAGCAAAGTCAATATACACAATATCTACGTTATTCCCTAAATCTAGAGACATTGACCAATCATCAAAACATTCGAGAAGCTGCGTACATGTGGATTTTTTAGCTAGAAAACCGTGTTGTTCTGCAGAAACAAGATTGTTGGCGTGCAAGTAGCTTAAGATTGTCGAATTTATGATCGATTCCATAATTTTTGCGCAGTTCGATAGCAAAGAAATAGGTCGATAGTTAGTGGGATCGGACGCTGATCCCTTCTTATAAACAGCAACAACGTCCGAACACAACCATGAATTAGGCACGAACATTATTTACAAAAGACTGTTCAAAAATGTGAGACAATGGGTAACACAAAACATCTCGAAGTTGTTTCAAGAAAAATTGTGAAAACAAGTCCGGAGAATGACTGTTTTTGTTTTTCAGATCACCCATAAACTTATGTACAATCGCAGGGGTAGAAGGTTATCCAAGATAACGAACAACCATTCGGTGGGTCGTGTATATATGATGAGCAGTCATTGTCAGTCGTGAAAACCTGTTTGAATGCTTTAGCTAAAGTTAACGACCGTTCTCTATCATCGGTAACGAGGTGGCCGTCGTTCGTTCTTAAAGCACCAATACCGCTCTTACTAAAGCATTTGTTGTTGACATATTTGAAAAGTTTCCTACGATTACCACCAGTTAAAATTTTGTGTTCGCGATTTTTGCGGAAAGATAAAATTGCTGCACTGCATTTTTTGGACATAGCTTTGTATTCGGAAAAATCTTTCGAAACTTTACACTTTCTCCAGAGTTTTGCTTTACTAGAGAGAAGATTTCTAATATGATTTGGATATTTTCGCTTAGGTCCTGTGTTGCAACAATGGGTAAGGGGAACATATAACAAACACGCATTATACAATATATTATAAAAGCAATTCCACTTTTCTTCAATGGTATAAACACTATGTAATAAAAGATCCCAATCAAATGACGCAAGGTAAGACCTAAGCAATGAAAAATTAGTTTTTGAGAAATTAAATTTAAGTTTTGAGCTATGATTTACATCAGTAAAATTGCCAGTGATCAACAAGTTTATAGAAACGTGGTCAGAATTTGCAAAACACTCGTCACTTTCAACCGAGGGTACATTTAATGGCGAGGTAGTGAGAACTAAATCGAGAATGTTGTTTCCTCGTGTGCTAAAGTTAACTAACTGTTCAAGTCCAGCTTCATTAACTTGAGTCATGAACGTATCATTCAATACAGAGTGTGGCCATGATTTTGATAACCAATTTATATCTGGAAGGTTAAAGTCTCCAAGAATTGTTGCAGGCCATGAGACATCGCACGCACGAGTCAGGATATTCATCAGTTCAATTAGATAATTGGAATCATAAAACGGGGGACGATATACACAAATTAGTCTATGTTTTGTTGGTATTAGTAGATCAATAGACACTAGTTCAACAGATTCATTAATGTTTTCGTAATGCAGTTCGATATGCTTAATGGTCGATTTAACAAATAGTATGACGCCCCCTCCTCTCCTATTGACTCTGTCTTTGCGAATGATCCTATATGCATTTCCAGTTTCAAACATTGAGTTGGGAACAGTGTCATTGAGCCAGGTTTGTGATTGCAATGATGTCATAGTTAGACGAAGTCAAGAGCACGTCGAGATCACAAAGTTTATTCATGATGCTGCGAGCGTTGAAATATTTGATTTTGAATGTTGATTTACCAGATTGTGATTTTGCCAGTGGAGCAGCGATGGCAGGAGAATTAAACCCGACATTTAGTTTAAATGTACAATGAATTTGTTGTTTGCTTGTTGGACGGAGTAGTCAATTTCGGTGTACTTCCCTTTGATTAATTGGCCGTCTCTAAGGTCACAGTTGGTAAATATGACTAATTTTTCGTTAACGACGACGTATTTGTTTCTATTGTTCGGAGTGGCGGACAGCTGTTTGTTGAGCTCCTTTGCTTTTTCGTGCAGAGCTGATAGTCGTCGTCGGTCTTCGTCGCTCATTGACCGTCGGAGATATATTCCCTTGTATTGGGCGTGGTTGCGAAGATTTTTCGCTTCATTGAGGACAGAGTTGACCACAGATGATGATGCCAGACGGAGTTTTAACAGCCTAGGACCGCGAGCGGTGTTGGGGCTGGTGCGGCGGCTGGGTGGATGGAGAAGTCCCATCCTGAATACTTGGTCGACAGTCGCAGAAGGATCGAGAAATTTGACGATCGATCGTGCCGCTTCGAGGTCGTTACCGTCCTCTGGGAGACCCTTCAATACTATGCAGCGACGCCGCTGGATATCCTCGTCACTCGATAGAAGTAGAGTATACAACTATCGCCGAACGTCTCATATCTCGATCAATGCAAATATTGCAGGCATTTGTGTAATATCATCTACATAGTTGACATTACCGGTTCAGCCAAAGTTTACTCTGATTAATCTTTTTTCGAAAAAATATTTCCTATGGTCATTAATATTTTGTTATCTATTTGTTGAATACAAATCTGTTGTAGCCTCATGAGGAGAGCAGTCGCCAGATTGCCACATTAACACCTCTTATGTCATTGCACTTTCACTGTAGCCTACCTAACGCTGTGCGTCAATATAGCAAATGATCTGTAGTGATTGATTAGATTATTGAACTTTGCTAATATACAACAGATGATAAATCAGGCAGAAGATCTGGTCAACACCTCATAGTATCATTAGCACAATCTCTTTTACCTTGTTGTTAATGATTAGTTGTAAGCATCGCGAACGCGAAGCATGCAATTGTAGTTGGCAACTTTGAAATTCGCAAATGAGCTTATTATACGTCACAGTATACCTATAATATCATGCGTGGTTAGGCAGGTGCGTGCGTAGAGCTCTTCACTATCAAGTGAAAATATATAGTTTGTTTATATCTCCTGTCGATAATGCTAGCGACTATTAGCAAAATAGCACGATCATAATACATAAATAGAACGTGAGCAATACTTTCGCACGAAGGATTGCACGCAGGGTGTTTGACAGTTGTATTGCATGTCTCAAACTTTAGAACTGTGGCATTATTATTATATCCATCCATTGAAGGCTGATGAATTATTAGAATGTTATCTGCATACCCATACGGCTTGAATGCGGTCGAAGTGATATAGTGTATAAATTCGACAGCTATAACGCAATCGAATAGCGTGAAAAACCATTGCAGAGCAATGTCGCTTTAATCGCTACATTTTTTAAAACATTTCTAAAATGACATGGCGACATAGGTGGCTTTATATAGATTCCACCAAAAATTGTGTCAGGTTCAATGTTTAAACACACATGACGACCTGGAATATATTTTTTTCTCATTTATCGATGCAGGTGCTTTCCCAATCGCTCAACAGATGTCTTACGAAAAGCGGTATCTTTAGAAATTCATTATATTACCAAATCTGAAACACGGACACACCCTAATGCCTGCACTACTGCCTATCTCCAGCTGGTCACAGCAGTTCGCCGATGTTTTGCTGTATTCGGCACACCGCTATTTCCGGTATTGCCGCTTATCTAAAACTAGTCGTAGCATTTGATCCCTATTTCACAAACTTCGGTAATCCGCTATTGCCGGTGCTACAATGCATCTCCCTCCGGTGCTATCGGTGAACCCCTATTTTCCCAGATTTGGTACTCAGCTACTGCCGGTACTACAATCCATCTCCCTTCGGTGCTATCGGTGAACCCCTATTTTGCCAGATTTGGTACTCAGCTGTTGCCGGTACTACAATCCATCTCCCTCTGGTGCTATCGGTGAACCCCTATTTTCCCAGATTCGGTACTAAACTATTGCCGGTACTACAATCCATCTCCCTTCGGTGCTATCGGTGAACCCCTATTTTCCCAGATTCGGCACACCACTAATTGTAGCAATGCTACCAATCGCACTTTGATCCAGGAAGGGGTCCTGTTTAATTAGTAGATGCCGCACTCGCTCGTTAAGGTACTGCAGCCTATCTCACTCCCGTCTTAACTACGAACCCCTATTTTACTATATTCTAAATACCTACCTTTTTTCTGGTACTACTGCGTGATCCGCTGTAGTTCTATTAGCATCAGCCACTCATTTTACCAAATTTGGTACAGCCAGTTTCGTATTCCTGCCTACCTTTTGCATGTCCTCTTATCAGTTGCCCCAACATTACCAAATTCAGCACTTCTCTTGCAATTTATGATACTACTTATCTCACAGGTGTCCTTGCAATTGACCCTTATATCGCCGAATTTGGCATACCGCTAATCACTGTACTGCTACCGGTTTCACGGTTGACCTAGTAGTAACCCTGTGTTAACAGAGTTGACTAGTTCTTATCGTTATGTTTATTTCACCCTAGTTGCAACATTTAGTCTTTATTTTACAAAAGTCGGCGCTCCACTAGGTACGGTAGTGCTGTTTGTTGTGTCCTGGTCCCAGCATTGCGTCGCTGTTTTACCAATTTATAAAATCCGCTTACTCCGGCACTGGAGCAGTCCAGTTGTAGCATTGGGCCACAACTTTATGGTATTGGGCACACCGCTGCTTCCGATACTGCTGCATATCTATCTACAGTCGTAGCAACTTGCCTGTATTTTACAAAGTTGAGTATCCCACTGGTGCCATTGGTACTATCTGTCTCACTTTGGACCTAGCGGTGGGCTTCTATTTTGCCATATTCCGCACATCGCAATTTCCGGTTATGCTGAATGTCCCACTCTAGCCGTAGCAGTAGGCCCCTATTTTATCGTATTTGGCGTGCCGCTGTCTCGCGTAGTGCTGCCAGCCGCACTTCGGCCATAGCAGTGGGTCCTTGTTTTACCAGTTTCGGCGCACTGCAACCTATTTTACGGCAGTGCTAATAGTGGCCCTATTTTACCGTATTCTGCACATCAGTAGCTCCGGTATTAGTGTCTATATCACTCTGATCGTTTAATTAGGCCTTCTTTTTACTTTAATAATATCGGATGATAAGTTTGAAATGCTTTGTACAAGTGCACATTTATGAATTTGAATATTATGCTATGCTTTCGCTCCAATGTGGACGTAGTGTATTGCATCATGTATTATGTCCTTCACCGTAAAAATGATCTGGCAATAATATTTTAGAACATTGTAAAGTATTTGATTAGATAATCAGAAGAAGTAACATCTGAAATATTATTGTCAGATATTTGTTACGATGAACAGTATATAGAATATGTAGTACGCTGTGCAGTTTAACGTTTTAACCGTTGGGTTGAAAAATTTAGGTCATAGCGTTAGTTTGAAGTGTTTCAAAGAAGCACTGTAAATACGCAAACAAAATTGCCCAAAGTTGAAGCTTAATGACGGTGGCTAGAAGCCCACGATAGTTTCTTTTTATTGGGTTCAGCCGATTGCGAATGCACCTTCAAAATCCAACTTTGACGACGACTATTTAAAGATTCAAACATTGTTTATATTGCTTTTCTAGCTCCAAGCGTTTTGTTATATTTTAACGTTCTATTTTTCTAATTAAACTGCGGCTTTCAACCCAACGGTCACAGCGTAGCATCTACTGCACTTTCGATTTAGTGCGACAGCATAGCTATTTTCCGTTCCATAAACTTCTAGAAATGTATTCAAAGGTTAAGACCAGCAACATAATATTTCTTCTATTTAGCCCAAATCTGTCTTTGCTATAACTTTTTAACAGTTGTGATTGCTAAGCTTTTTACTAACGCTGGGAAATGCGATAGCCTTTTTTCACACCCGTCAGGGTGTGACGTTGTTTTCGATTTCTTGACAGTCTGTAAATTGCGCGGCACATATATAATTAGCATAAGTGTTTCACAAATCCGATCTTTGTACCTGCATACCAATCGCAAGTGGAGTGCAGAAACCATTTCTAATTCGTTTGACAGATTATTATTGCGAGTAATTGATGCTGTCAGAAACTATAATACTAGTACCTCGCAAGCGAAGGTGAAACGGATCAGGCATGGTTTCATCCAGTGGTCGTTTTCTGTATTGACTTAAGGCTTTGTGTTTGATGCTGTACTTAAACCTTTGTAACCCCGAGCCCATTGAAAAACCTAAAACCTCGTCAACCGAACCCGGAACCCATCAAACACAACTGAAAACGTACGAAATATTCGTACTGGTATCTAGCTAACCAAACCATCGTATCCGGCGTAACGAAAAACCGATGCATAGAACATTCTTGATACGTTGTACGCCATAGATAACCGAGATACTGAAGACAGACTATATTCTGGCAATCGGGTTCGTTAACCGTAAAGCCATTGAAAACATCTGAAAAGGTATGAGATATTCGTGCAAGACTCTAAATAACTAAACCGTCGCATTTAATAGTTTCAGTATTTCTGCTAAACC
Organism: Trileptium ribeirensis; assembly: GCA_030248225.1. Classification (NCBI taxonomy): domain Eukaryota; kingdom Metazoa; phylum Nematoda; class Enoplea; order Enoplida; family Thoracostomopsidae; genus Trileptium; species Trileptium ribeirensis. The sequence goes on from JASANE010023389.1 coordinate 46,697, forward strand.
GGTTTCTGATGATGTAGTCGGCTTCCCCTGATCTATTAATACATATATAAACCTTGCGCGAATGCGTGAAAGCAATTTCCATGTGTCCTCTTTTACCGTTTTGCTGTTGGAAAAGTTCAATTTATTTATTTTTCGATGCCCATTTGAGAAGTAAAACTAGACAACAGCTTTGTCATCCGTTTATTACGTGAAGAACGATTCTTTCAATTTATCTGTAGTTTTTTCGTCCGTCTAGGAGATCTTCGTGAGACACATTGTTAGTGTTTTATTTTTCTTGGTCTTTTGTCGGCTGTATTTTTCTCGCAGTTTATTTTTGCGGGTTCAACAACGTTGGAGAGATACCATAGTTCTAACTATTGTTTCTGATTTCAAAGTACCTGTATCCCGTTGCTGTATATAGCTGTTTAATATTGTTTCAATCTACCTAATACTATACTATTATATGGCGAAAAATATACTGCTAAAATACCCGTTTAATCTGTTGTATAGGCTCAGCGTTCAACGTTGATTTCGAAGAAGGTTATGAACCGAAAAGTTGGGGAAACGGAGATCTGCATCCCAGTGCTGTATACTACGGGAATTTTTATTTTTATACTGTCTGAAGGCTTTTAATAGCCAATACTAGGTGTGGTAAGCTGTTCTTCCTGATGGATGACTATTGCTAAATACTTCAATTGTTATATATAATTATGTTTGTCGTTTTAGAAAAATTCTTTAATAGCCCACCAAGTTTCTTCAGATACTTTAGACTTGCTTTGGCTCGTCATACATTACAAGAGGCTCGTCTAGCCTCGGCTGAGTTGAGGGAGGACCTAAATTCTAGTCCATATTTAATCATTCTATCCCGCGTAATATTCACCACGTTGTGAACAGAAAACTGCTAGTCAGCAGACCTATTTAGGAAAATCCATTTTAGTCAACGCTTATTAAGGAGCACACGGTGGTATATTTCAAGATTTTGGTGTACTGAGAACCGCATTAAAATTTATATCTTGCGATAGAAAATTTTCTGGATAATTTGATGTCTTAGATCTGCTTTATTTAGTCAAAAGATTGAACATCCGAACGGCAAAACTTCAAAATTGTACCTTAATAGGTAATTAGGACATTTTAGCAATATACATCTTGGTTAGACACTCAGTTTCAAACATTAATAAAATATAACTCCGCTGAAACTTTTGAAAACCAGAAAGCGTGAGGACACAATTTTCACTGAAGGGCCTAGACAGTTGTAGGCCATTCGAAGATATCTTTTCTATGAGCTGGTATTATGCGAACATATTATAAATTTTTTAGATGATTCTTTAGAAGATATATACGGACCGTTGTTTATATTATAATCCTACTTGACATGAATGCAGCGAACTTGTCACATCTGTATGGTCTCCGCGAGGAAATTAGGTAGTCAAAATATATCTCGGCAAGACCTACATTAGTTTTACAATTGCCATCTGTACACAGACGATGTTCGATAACGATGCATGCGTAAATAGACAGGTTGTTCATACCACTGATACTGCCACGATACTACATGACATGTCAATCTGGAACGTTGATTCACTAGAAATTTCATACAAGGCTTCACAAAATTAATAGGATATAAGATGGATGGATGTAGTAAATAATAACACAGTTCAGCCAAAAAATTCCACAATTGTGTCCAGGAAAGCGGTTTAAATATCAGACAATTTCTGTGCCAGATGCCAAATTCAACACGTCTGATTTTTAAAAAGACGTTGCCTGGAGGCAGAGCAGGCAGCAGCCGAATCAACATGAGTCAAATAAACCTACAATTCTCGATTTAAAACAGTCTATTTCATTCTTGTAGAATAGGTAGGTTCAACATATGGTTTGGTATTAACTGCTCAAAAGAAAATGTTGAATTTGCTCAAAAATAGAAATTTCACTTTAGGTATTTAAATGCTCAAATTTTAACTACAGTAACCTGTAACTAAGCTATAGCAAAAAATGTCAAATAGACTTACTAAATCAATTACGAGACAATCCAAGTCCCATTTTCTTCGGACGGCCGGGATTTCTCTTCTGATTCATTGAGGGCGGTAGAACAAGGCCTTGATACCGAATAAGGACAGCAGTTATATGGCAGGTGCAAATCCACATCTTTGACGACCGATCCATAAAAACGAGATGGAAAGATTCGATGAAGGCACGAAATTCCCCAAATGATTCGAACATTCCGGTATAGAATAAGCTGATCCATCTGTCGAAAGACATTGTACTCTTGCTGCTCCGAACAATATAATTGTCATCTGGAAGTGCAACAATGCTATTTATATTATTCTTGAGCCATGTGCCAGCAAAATTCAACAACTTATTATTTGCATGATCAACCTTGTCGGCAAATCCATCAGTAAAGCTTTTTTGCGACCATTCTTTTATAAATCGTTGAGTCTCAACAAGAAAATTGCTGAAATTGAGGCGTCGGTGAAGGGTGTTTTGACGCTTTATTTTTGAATTAAAAGATTCGACTCCGTTGTTAGTTGCTGGCATCAGAAGTGCTGCACCTTCATACCATAGCGGAAGCCGTTCAAAGTACTGCTTTTTGAAATAGTCGATAAAATTGTTAACAGTTTCCGAATCTGTGTATCCCCATTTTTGCAGAAACAATTCTGAGCCTTTTTCGAACAGATCTTGAAATGGGGACAGTTGCAGCGTATAAATATCGCTCTCCAGCTGCTTCCATATTTCCTGAGGAAAGCTTCTTCCCTTGTTCTTTCGTAAAGCTGAGACAACGTGAGCCCAACACATTAATCGCTTCGCATTTAGATAGCGATCGACCACTGCAGCTGTAACTCCAAAGCTCCCATCGGCCATAATAAATTGCGGGTTATATGCTTGAGACCGGCATCTTGATAAAGTGTCAAATAGTTCCATATACGTCTCAGCCTTTTCATCGGAAGAGACGACAGCGATTCCAACGGATGCGATCCCTTGAGTCTGAAGAGCTAGACAACAAAAAAAGTGGCCTTCAGCAGCGTTATTTTCTTTCAAAAATGTTTTAAACTGGTCCATAATTTCGGTACTAAACGACGTCTGGGCGTCATAAACAAACGAACAGAACAACAAAGCCTCCCCACTCATAACAACAAAATTCCATATGATATAAGCACCAATCGGTAGCGTCATTAGCGGTCATATTAGACGGTAATGAAGAAGCAGTTCGGCGAAAATAGGCTACACAGTTCTTTAGTTGTTGATCACTTGGAATTGTGAACCCTTCATTGGTCGAGTGTGCCTATTGGTGTCGTTGCCGCATGTAGCGCAGCAGTGCCTTCGTAAGTTTGACCTTTTCACGAATCGGGATCCAACACCCTGTGTTGATGCTGTTGCTCCGCCGGATCTGTTTCGCCTTAGCTTGCACAAGAACAGACTATTCGGTGATCGAACACCCTGTGTTGATGCTGTTGCTCCGCCGGATCGGCTCCGCCTTAGCTTGCACAATGAACAGACTTTCGACATTAATTGATCGCTTGAAATGGGGCAAGACGGAAATTTGCGGTAGAATTTGCAGCGATAGAACGCCTCCCCTTTGAAAAGAGGGGCCTTCAGCGCGTTATTTTCTTTCACAAAATGTTTTTCCTTCTTTTAAAACGTCCATATTTTCGGACGTACTAAAACACGCTCACGCTCTAAACCCATCGACGCACAATTTAGAAAACCACAATATTGAAGCAGAAGATGTAAATGATGTAAAGATGTAATCACCGTAAATTTTGAGCAATTCATCATTTTCACATAAAATTAATAGTTTTGAACAAATTCACCCCGTAATGGAGATGTATTACAATTTTGTACAGTTCATCATTACATCCTTCTCTATTTGGTTTTGAGCAAATTCAATATATAATTTTGAGCAGTTAATATTTTCTCCAACATATAGGCGATATTTGTTAATTTTGCCGGTTTGAAGCAAGTTTGGGTGGAACATTTCTTCCGGAAATGGAATTAATTTTAACACATAAATTTAGCTGTAAAATGTATATATTATGGGCATAGTTGAAAGTGCGAATCTCCTTTAGAAATTGTAATATAACATTTTTGGCACTATATTAATTTAAACAAAATTGAATTGGAAATGTAGGCGGATGAAAAAGACGTCGCCAAGCAATCCCCTTAACCCTTTCTCGCCCAATTCTGCCAACTGGCATCGACGCACATTGTAACGCGTTGTGTTAACTAAAGTTTAGCGTCCGCGTTTACTCGTGCGTTATCTTTTGTGCCCTTTGCGAGGTTCGCTAAAGAATTGAGCAGTAGATGCTAGACTGATTTAGTGGTTTTCATACGTCGCTTTAGTTGTACAGGCTGGGTTCAAAGTTTGGTGTCGGGGTGAGATTGTTAAATATTGCACGATACACCGACTAATTTGGATAATAATTGGTTAATTCCACCTAATTATGCATTGATACCCGAAAACTGACTGATTTTTTATCGCAAATCGATAATAGGTAATATCATAACAATCTTTACGAGCATATAGACTAGTATTTTCCGTATTATCCTCTACGTTTACAAAAAACAACTGTTCTTATAAGTATTCATCATTAAATTCCAGTTAAAATTTCGCCACTTTAGAATTAACAAAATATTTTGTAAAATAAGACATTAAGATATAACTAAGAGACTACAATTTTTAGAGGACTGAGTAGAATATAACTCCAAATAACTCAAATTACATAGCTCGACTCAATTGACCGCTGTTGGCTGATAGTTGTTCGCTCGCTGATCGCTCGCTCGTAGGGTGACAGTCCATATAAGGATGATAAGAATCGAGATTTCAGATGTTAACGAAAACACTAAATGTTCAAGGCTAACAGTCATCTTCAAGGTGATAATGAGTGTGCCCAGTTTTGATGGGTAGAATACAGCGTACTTTCTGTTTAACACTAGCATCGTTGTTTCATCACCAGCTAATACATAAAAATAACTTATATATTTACGTATAACGAACGCCACGTACACTTAACTGTAAAAAGCTGAGATGCGTCTGAAACGCCCTAGAGAGGCTTGCCGACTACATGTTTTGTGTGAACGATAAAATGAATGTGTGAAAGACTTAGAGGGCGCTAAACTCAAATTATGGTTTAACGTTAGCTTAATTCTGCACTTAATTCAGGTTTAAAACTGTGGCATAAGCTGCAACTTTTAGAAACTCCGTAAATATAGTATCAATGATGACAAAGCGCCTATTTTGTTTCGAGAAATATGTTTTCTTTCAATAATGGCTTAAATAGCAACGTCGTTCCAATGTAAATCGATACTAATTAAGGAATTATATTAAAGAAATCATCTGAAAAAGTCGTGCGTAAAATCGGAGTATTAGCAGCTGGAAATTGGGGTCCTCAGGTGATGCCATTCATGCATGATGACAAAACGGAGGAACGATCTGATGCTCTTTGCGTAATAACAATACTGCTCGATTCTTTCCTATACGGAAAAATCGTCAGAATATATTTATTTGTTTGGGAACTAGGTATGTTGTTTAAACTAGTTGAGAACACTAGCCGAAAAATTATTTTCGTTTTTTCACAATATATGGAGTTGTTAGTCTTCAAAATATACACATTTTCTGAATACAGGATGCCACCTTATATTAAAATAGATTTCCGAAGGCTATATTAATTTATTTAGACAGACTGCTCTAATGTATAATAAAAAATTAATCATGCCAATAAAACCCGGTCATCATTAATACTGAAGCTTGAAAGCTTCTACAAGCACAGTTCTAGACAGAAAGAAGAGACTATAGTCATATATATGATTAAATGCAATGCATCGCAGACAATATTCATACTAACAAACTTTATTAAGAGTAACAAGTTTAAATTTAGCGTCCATTTAGGTGAATTAAGAAATTTTTTTGTGACAAATTTAGTTATGTAACCATGCAAGCAGCATACGTTAACTAGGATATTGCAATAGCTTACAAGAGCAAAACATTTTTCCCATTAAAATTTGAAATTTAATGCTTTATTTCAAACTCGGATTAATTGAAAACAACTCAATTTGAGAATTCTGAGTTCAGCATCTAAAATATATGGGAATATTTAGTCCAATTTGACATATGTTTTTTATAGTTCGAGTTCAACGTAGCGAGCGCGCTCGTAGCAACATGATTTGCGCATTCCTTTAACAAGAGGAGAACTCATTACTTAGGTTCAGTATTCTTCTATCAATTATCGCAATGAATTGGTTGCTTCTATTTCGCCACAGATTATACACTGTGCTTGTGGGAATATCTAAACTGTTTATTGCATCCTGGTTGGATGTTCGCTTGCTAGGAATACTTCCGTTCATAGTTCCACTTTTTGTGTATTTCTTTTACTGCTTTCTAAGTAGTTATATCATAGAGAAGTCATGTTCTTCACCTAACGGTACGTTCGAAATACATACTTCGTTAAGTTCCAACAAAGCTTACTTCGATAATGCGTTGCCGATAAGCATATACACGATATATATAAACATATATCTATATAAACATATGTGTATTTATTAAAACTGTACATACGTGTATATATGTATATAAACGCATGTGTATTTAAAACGCTTTGAACTTATGCTGTGCGCATTAGCAGTGAACAAGAACACTGGCACTCTCTGCTTCTGCTGAGTGAGTGTTTGGAACTTTGTGAATCAGTTAAGCAATTTATAGGATTAATAAATTTGGTCACTTCTGTGTTGTGTAACCAAAAATAAACCAAAAATATGCCTCATCTGCTAGACTGTAATTTTAACCTGGTTCAGCTCTACTCAGCTTGTAACATTCAATTTCCGGCTCGTCGAGACTCTGCGCGCTACCAATTTCTGTGAGTCGGGTCGGCTCGACCTAGAAAACACACGGAAGCAAATTTAAGGATACACAAACAGATTTGAACGTCTAGATTTTGGGATGTTCAAATGGATACATAAACAGACGTGACCTCCAGATGTGACAACCTAGGTCGCTCTTTGAGGCAAATAAATTTAGTAGCAAATTGAGTTAGGCTTCGGTTAAGGTACATTATTTAGGCCCAAAAAACTGCTTGGAACAATGGCCGTAGGCTTCCCTAACAAATCAAATTATACCTGTGCAATCTCTTGCGGGAACAGAAAGTACATCGGGAGCAATTCCTCCGTTTCATCTAGGATCCCACAGTTAAATTGGGGAACCCTAAATACTGTAGCCATGGACGATATGGAAATTAAAATTTCCATGAAGAAGTAATGAATTAAAAATGGATTATTTTAAATTTCGTAGAATTTTTCATTATTATAATTTAATGACAATTAGAATAATTAAATTATATTTCCATTAATTTTGCCTTTGCCTGAAAATTCCAATATTTTGGTCGCGTTCGCCGATGTCTTTCCTTGTTATTTCGCGAACAACCATTTTTGAGACAATAACACGTAAGTGTTGTTTTCGGTCCCTATTTTGAGATTTAACATCGAAATTTGCTGACCGCGTGCCCATGAAAACATGATTACCAACTGCAATCTTTCGTATACTATAATTTATAACACAAATGACATTTGATTAATGTGGATAACTTTGCGAAATGATGAAATATCCACGTACGCAAATATAGTTCGAACGTCACAGGGCGCAAATTCACAATAACTAAAATGCGTAAACCGAAGGCAGAAATGTGAGCGCGAATTGTGGCAAGATCCAGTTCGTGATTTTGACAAAGAACAGCCACGGTATATTCATCTGTCACGCACAACCAGTCTCTTGACGGTTTACATTGCAAGATTTTGTCATTTTATCTCTTTGTCATTTTCACATTGCAATCTCCTTGTCATTTTACAGTAAAATATAAAACAATCTCTTGCTTACTAGATGCAAATCAATATCTTTCCTATTATACTGCAAAATTCTAAGTTATTTTTGGTCAATCTTTATGCTAGGATACCAACCTGTTCTCTTGCTTAGTTCGACACAATGCTAACCAAAGTCATCTTCACTTTCGCTATTTTTAGTGAATTTTTGTTCTTCGGCCATGATGCCAAAGTTATTTGTATCTTCCTGAACTATTGGCAATATGTCTGATAGAATGTTGCCTGTGAAAGTTTAGGTTTGGGCGCAGAAGTCGAACCTGTGATTGGGTGTGACCCTGGTTACCGTGCGCGAACCTATTAGCTATGGGTATACCTAGCAATAAATCAATAAGGTAGCAGTTATAGGCTAGGCAGTCAACTCCTACTCACGTGAGCCAAAACTCTTGTACATACAGATAGCAGATTTCCCGTTGAGTATTCGTACATGGCACCAAAATTTCAAAATATCCCCCGAAATCAGGTGATCGTGATATGCTAGTCATTACTCACATAACACTGTGTTACTGATTTTAAGAGGCTAAAAGAAGTTATACAAAGCATCACTGGCTAACAAAGCACCACAGCTAACAAAGCTATCATGATGCGTCATTTACGCCATCAGGGACATATGCCAAATCTGAATATTCCAGTAATATATTCGCAACTACAGTAGGCCCTTTAGTATTACTACACGCACTTCTGCGTGAAAGACGCATAAAGGAAAATAGAGAAAACACAAAATCTTTGTATCAAATCTGAAGCTTTATGCGACAGTAAACTTAACCTACGCCCATCAATAATCCTATTTTGCTATTTCGGTTAAATATCTGTTACCGAACGTTTTTCGGTAAGCTGTAATCCGACACAAAAGTGTTAGTGAACACACAGCTCTGCGATAGTAATCCGGCAAATTTGTGTTCGCGAAAATTCAACGAAAATTACCGAATTTTTTGCGAACGAAAATCTACCGGATTTGGATTTGCTGGCTTTGTTCGCGAACACTGCAAGCTAAACTAATTGACCAATTCATTTGTCACGTCACTATTACCTTAAATTTGTTCGCGAACAGCGACAAATACAAATCAAAAGCTGATAGGCATAACACTTTTCACTGTAATTTCAAAATCGCCAAAATTCTGTTAGAACACAAGGTGTATTTTTGGCAGTTGTTTCTGATTTTTGCAACTTTCTGTTATCGAAAAACCGATGAAATTTCCGCATTGGTTTCGTAACAACGGTTTGCGATGCGCTATCAGCTCTTACAAAATACGATAGTGGATGGGCGCAAGTTAAGTTTAGTCGTGCATTATAGAAAAGCATAACTTATTAGACTATATTGTAGCAAAGATGTATCCTCTTAGTAGTGCTTTTACTACCTTTGGCTATGTCCAAGCTAAATGTACGACTCCGACGATACAAACGATTTCCCAATATTTTATATAGTTTCAACAACATATACTTTTTATATTATAGCTTAGCTTAAGAGTTTGAAGACAGCATTTCCATTTTTCATTTTTAAATATTTAAAAAGTCCAATTTTCACGGTAGTTGGGAATTAGCCGACCGACGCGCTTAATACTGTCATTCAAAATTGTGGAAAATGTTTTATCCTTTATCCTTTAGTTCAATCCCACCTAACCTTATCCGACTCCGGAGGTACGCCACAAGTCGACTATACCCACATCGCATTTCGCTGGACCAGCTTTTCATGTTTACTTTATAGTTTTTTTTGTAGAAATGGGAAATCTATTTATTCGTGCGTGTTGTGACCCTGGCTGAAAACCTCAGGAGTCACACATTATAAAACAGAATGTTTACTGGAGAAACAAGCCAGTAACAGTGGGAGTATATCTGCCGAAACAATAGCCGTAGTAGTGAGAGACGTAATATATTTCGCGGTTACATTAGTGAGTGTATTAACATTTTTATTCGCATTCCAAACATAACAACCATTTTAAATTTTCACCATTGTAGGTTCTATCCTAAGCAAGCCCAGCCGAATCTGTTCTATCGTGCATTTTTGACGAAGCTAGGCTGGACTAGAAATATGATGGTCGCGGCTCAGCTCAAGAAACAATCCACGACCCCAAATTGTCACCTATACTAAGTTGTCACAATATGCTTGTATTATGTAACATATTCTGACGTACCCAATGTGTTTAAATAAAAATATTAGAGGTGCGAATGGTGCGAAATTTTTCGGTCGGGCCAGATCGGGAGCTACAGCATTTCGGTCCGGCCCGGACGCTAGAAATAGAGGTCAGCTCTATCCGGCCTGAACGATCAAAATTTCTAATTCAGCCGGTCTCGGCTCGTTTGTAATCAGCCGTCGCCCGCTCGATACAAAGAATATAGAGGATATAAAGATATGTAAAAATAATCGTGAAATAATCGCGACAAACAATCTTAAAACGAACGCATGGTTGTCGAACAGCGTGGATCGTTGAAAATTGGAGTCGCTCCGGAACGGCTCGTATCTGCGACACGCTGACGCAATCCGTCTATAATCGAGTGTCGGCCCGCTCGGCTCGGCTTGCGAGCCTGATTGGTCCGAGGCGTGTGGGCCTGCGACGTGAAATTCTCCCCTCTAATAAACATCTACTTTTGTTTTTGTGTGAAATACATAAATGATATACATGTCTTTATATATGTACATATTATTTAATTGTGATTTGTAATCGGTCAACGTTCTCTAGATACAAAGAATACAAGAGATATAAAGATACATAAAAGTAAGCGTGAAATAATAGCGACAAAAAATTCGAACAGCGCACTCAAATCAATAGATTTTAGATGAAACAACGTACCGAAATTTTTCGACCCGACCCGGCCCGTTGGAAATAAGTTTCAATGCGGAACGGCCAGTATTTAGGCCAGCTCGTTTGTAATTGATTGTCGGCCCGGCCCGCCAGCTGAGCTGCGACCCGAAATTCACTCCTCTATAATCACACTGTTTGTTTTGTGTGAAAGCTATAAAATCTATAAATGTATACATGTGTACATATTAATTAACAATGTATGTTCATGACTGCCCACGCTAGGCCAGCGATTACATGTATTAGAAATTTGCGATAAATTATACTATCTCGTTGTGGTTTGTGAAACCAAAACTAATTTTGTGATTCACATATACTACTGTTTAAAATTATAGATTTTGAAATAAAACGGAATTAGTGTATTTTAATCTTAAAAAATCACCAGTTTATCTACGATTTTTGTAGAATAAAATTATTGTTACTAACGTAGCACAAACTGAACGAACATTTAAAACATTCAGACCAAGTGAAAACGGTCTAGTAAATCAAGGACAGATCTGCACTAACAATTACTGTAGATTACCCACAGTATGATATTAACGTCAACACCTATATCACTAATCAGTGGCCAACAAATCAGTATTAATTCGGTAGCAGTCAACGTGACTTCAATGCTGCTAATAAGCAACACCAATATGGCGTCTCTTAACACTTCAAACGCTACAATAGGCAAATATTTTGAACAAACAACAGCTTCGAGCAGTAAGGCTCATCAAAAAAATGCGGTGGATGGTGAAATTGAACAGTACCGTTTATTCGATCCAACGTTTACATTTTGTATGATCAGTTTTGCCGTTATGATTTCTATGATTATAATCTTCGCTCACTGGTGTCCACATCATGCGACTGAAATTGGACTTAGTGGCGGCAAACAACTACAAATCGATCGATTACGCAGTTCAAGTGACGAAAGTACTACACTGACCACAGTTGCTGGTTCTGGAGCTATTGGCGGACTTCGTAAGGTGTCGACTACACCCTTTGTCGTGCCGTCTTCAGGGTCACAAAACCGGTTATCCGTCAAAACCAATACACAATCGTCGTTTTCGGGGAGGAAAAAGATTGTCACTAACCAGCTGCTGTGTAAAATTGGAGCAACTAATTGTGTAAGCGGAAACGACGAAAAAAACGACCGCAGCCGCGGTGGGAAGGGAAAGAAGCGTCACGCCAGTGACCGAAATGGCAACAACCGTGCTGATATGCGAGAGCCAAACATGTCGAATAACGCCGGATATCAAAAGTTGTGTTTCAGTTGGTATAGCAGTCAGTCCACTTCCGGCGCAACTGTGTAATTCTGTAAACGAAAATACGAAACAAAAAGCATATCTGTTGTATGTACAGCACATTTAATATTATATATTAATATTTTATTGGTCGCTCTATAGAGCCACAATCATCAATCAGTAATGCTTAGTTTAGTGTGTAAGCCAGAAACAAAGAACCTGGTGGAACGATTTATGAACAAAATCCGTTAGGTTTACTTAATCGGTAATTGCAACCATTAATTACATTCACTTCTTTCAAACATTTGACTGCTGCATTTAACAACTTATATCTGGAAAGTTAGAATTTGATAGATACTACATGAATAGACGGTATGACCTTTATAAGCTGCTTCCGAAGCTTAAAAGTGTCGAGTATATTTTCAGAAAAATACGGAAAACATGTATTTTATTCTTGACAAAAGAGGAAGAACAAAATACATCGTTATGCGGATGACGTCATTGTACGAACACGGATCTGTCTTATCAAAGGCGTAGAATTTAAAAACAAGATTTGAGAGACCAAATGTCCGCACAAAATTGTAAACGCAAGTTAAGAAACTAACTAATTACTTAAATTTTTTTCACTCAGGTACGGGACCTTTGGGTGGTAAATATGGCTTGACGTCAATATGGCTTATAGATGTTCCGAAAGGGCAAACTATAAAATTTCTGATGAAATGGAAGCAGTCTGTCTATTTTTACATTGGGGCGCAAAACAATGGTCACAAACAAGAAATTTTCTACATCTGTTCACTCGTTGAAAGGATATCCCTGTGGCATGTTTATGAACGTGCTACATTGTCCAATAACAATGTTTAATTGGATTATACATTGTCCGGCTATGACATAATTAAAATTTATAAAGTTTCTCCGAAATAGATTAATTGATATAGTTTAACGTTTGAAACTGAACTACCGTATTTATTAGAATTTATATTGGACCGTAAACAGTCATCACACTTCGACTCTATATCCCTTAGTCTAGTGTAGAATTTTATATTGGACCGTGCACAGTCATCAGATTTATAATTGAGCGGAGTGAGGTCGCCGAACGAAGCGAGGCGACCGAGCGAAGCGTTTTTATTTTCTGTCTGAGAGCAAAAAAGTCGATGTCCGTTCGTCCGTTAGTCTTTCATGGATCTCAAGAACCACCTAACCTATTTCAAAAAACTTTTTTTTGTTTGAAAGGTTATCATGTGAGGATGTGCACCTGATATTTTTGAAGTTTGGCAACTTGCCAATTTTATCATTAATTAAGCTAATTAGCTAATTAACATCCTAATTAAACTGTTATGAGTCGTAGAGTCGTTTTAACGGCATATACCCTGGGGTTTTCAGGTATGGCGAGTAGCAACTCTTACATTTTGCTTCGATTGCCATTCATCATCATGCTGTATAAGCCACATGACTTCCTTTGTCTTGCTTTTCGCTCGAACGGAATAAAACTATTCTTTCATTTACTCATAGCTGTCTAAGTAATAATATATTCCCAAGACATTGAGTACGTTCTTATTACTAATGCCGTCGCTCCGCTCAAAAATGTAGTTCCACTACGACTGGTATATATTCCGTTCGTAACATACACCGTGAGAATAGTAGTATGCTGGAACCACATTAACATGCGTGTGGCTAGTGGCCACTGTAAGCATATAGTTGTAGCCACTGTACTCAAATGGGGAAAGTAACCTACTACATATATACAGCTAATGTGAAATAGTAGTCAGAATGTAGTGAAACGTAGTGGAGATTATGTGTTGCAGGGGTGAAATCTTTGAAATTCCGTCTCTGTGTGTGTGGTCAGCCATAACTAGGGAACGACTTAACCGAATTTCATGACCTTGGGTTTATTCGAACCGGTGTAGTCGATTTACCGTGTACATCTCCAAGCGTTTTTAATTTTTGGTCTGGTTGCGAGGTCGGGGGTGAAAATGTGGGGTTTTTGCCCCATTTTACCCCATTTTAGTACCCTTTACGGAGGCAAGGTTATTTTTATCTCAACTTTCCATTTTTTCTCTGAGTGATTTTATTTGATAGTAAAATGATAAATGCTCGATGGCTCTTTTTTGTTTTTTCGATTAATGCTCCGGTTTTGGATTTATGGGGTTTGAGGTACGGGGTATGGCGCCCCAATAGTTCTTCGGCAGAAAATTTGTTCTGATGTCTTGGGCTGCTCATAATTTTCACCAGGAGATTTTCGGGCATGGGAAACTCTTTGGACAGTGCTGTTTTTGCTCTATGACTCGTGGTTCCATGGGTACGAGGGTATGACGCACCATGGTTGGGGACTCAGAGGTCTTAACAAAGGTTTATTATCCCATTTTAGTACCCTTCACGGAAGCAAAGTTATTTTTACATTAATTTTCGAATTTTTTTCTCTCATTGATTTTAATTCATAGTAAAATGATAAATGACGATACCTCTTTTTTATTTTCCGATTAATTCTCCGGTTTTAGAGTTATGGAGCTTGAGGTATGGTGCCCCAATGGTTCCTCGACCCAAAATTCGAAAATTTGTTCTGACATCCTGGGCGACTGAAAAGTTTCATTTGAGGGTTTTCGGGCATGGGAAACTCATTGCCGGTGTTGCTTTTGGTCTGTGACCCATGGTTCCATGGGTGCGAGGGTATGGCGCCCCCAGGGTTTGGGGTCAGAAAGCAAAAAAGGTGTTTTACCTCATTATAGTACTCTTCACGGAAGCAAGATTATTTTTACCTTAATTATCGAATTTTTTCCTCTCATTGATTTTATTTCATACTAAAATGATAAATCACGATGCCTCTTTTTTGTTTTCCGATTAAGGCTCCGGTTCTAGAGTTATGGAGTTTGAGGTATGGTGCCCCAATGATTCCTTGAGACAAATTTCGAAAATTTGTTCTGACGTCCTGGGCGGCTGAAAAGTTTTACTTAGGGGTTTTCGGGCATGGTAAACTTATATCTGGTGTTGATTTTGCGCTGCGATCCATGGTTCTATAGGTACGGGAATATGGCGCCGCCATGGCTCATCGACCCAAAATTTCTAATTTTACTGTTACGTCCTGGGAGGGTAATGGCTTGTACTTGGGGGTTTTGGGGCATGGGAAAATTATTGCCGGTGTTAGTTTTCTTCTAACTTGTGCGGTATTGTGTGATATCCACATACAGCATATCGACGTATGAAATCGAGAGCTGATTGGCAGCGCATGTAAAAGGGTAGGTGTACCTGTGTTTCACTACGTTCTGCAATCTCGATAGAGTTACTGGTCACCACGTCTACATCACAAGTGTAATGGTAACGCCTATGTCAAAATTGTGTGTGCATTGGTAGCGACCATACCGACTTAATGCGCAATGGCAATAACTATAATTATATAGTTCGTGAAATTGTAACTACCATCTATATATATATAATTAGCATATCATACTGTACATACAACTGTGGATATGGTAACTACCATTGCACGAAGAATGTAAATGTAGTTGCGCTCATTGCGCACGAAATGTAGATATTATAGTTACCACTGGGCACACAATGTTGACATAGTCGCTACCTTTACGCTTGTAATGTAGATATGGTAACTACCACTCCACATTAATTGTATATAAAGTCGTTCACTGTACATATTTTGCGAGCAATGGGTGCAGCCATGTGAATAAAGTGGCCACTAGCCGCACTCATGTTAATGTGATACCAGCATAAAATAGCCTCAGCTATTACGAAGCTACACATGACACGAAATTTTTTTGGATTTTGGTCAAACATCGCTGTAAACCGTCATACAGCCACAGTAAAAGTGAATCAAAAATAATCGCTGAGTTAGGATGCACGTAAGAGTTATGTAAATTCGTGTGAAGTTCAGCTAGATGCCAACATCCCAATTTTAGCCCTTAATCCTAAGAATTTGAAATCGTCTTATATGCACCAACAACAGTTCGCCTTTGTTGCTGAAATTTTGACAGTGCTTCTGCAGTGGCATATAATATTTAGTCCATCCACGGGAGCATGTAATGGTGAAAAGCACAATTGCGATTAAAAATTTTACTATGTGGCAACTAGTATAGTTAGACTGATTACTCCTTTGATCATTAAAAGAAAGTGTATAGATTTCGGTCGGCTATTTCGGTCGGTAGGCGACTAATTTAGTAACTATAGGCGAATAGAAATACATGGTTTAAAAGTTACATATAAAAATATTACAACACATAGCCATTCTATAATGACCTTAATGGGTTCTTCCGCGTGCCACGCTGAAACGACCGTCATTGAGCTATTAGCCAAGCGCTCGCCCAGCACCTGTCAGCATGTTGTCCCTGATTTTATTTGAAGGGTGACCACTACGTTTGCTAAAAAGGTTGACTTTGTTGATGCTAGATATTAATATAAATATTAATATATACTAAATATCCATTTTGAATCGATGGAAACAGCCGAAAAAATTGTTTTAAGGGTAAAAGTCGAGACGATTTTGATATTAGCCAATAAATTTCCACACAAAACAATAATATATAACAGGAAAGCATTTGAACGAAACGTATTTATACATACGTGCTCATACAGGTGGGGAGGGGGATTATCGCATGCAGTTCTGGAGCCCGTCGGGTCGTGCGCCGACACCCCCACTGGGAAATAGCCTGTTCTCACCTTGAGGCCCGTACATGCCTTCTTGCCACTCGCGCCGGAGGCGCGTGCAAAATCTTGAAAAAACGTGACAGGAAAAAATTTGAATCCCAAAAATTTAGGAAATTTATTCCCTGCCCACTTCCCGCTCCGCCGACATGCGGATCTCCCTTGAAGGCCGCTGACCTGCTACCGCCGAAGCACCAGCTATTCCTCGTGGGATCTAAGACCTCATGAATATATGTATTTATGTAATAACGGGACGCAGCTGCATGGCACAACTTCCGAACACCATGCCCATATCACCCCGGCTATCAAGCTCGATGGTGGGCCGAAATTTTTGCAGTAATGGTAATTTTGTTACTTTTCCTTGGTCAGGCCCAAGAAGATATGGAAGCTTAGCAGGCCGCAGGTGTGCTTCACGAGGTGTGTTCGGACCCCTCCGATTGGTTGCGCAGGTGTCTAGTATAATGTGGTATGATTGCTGAAATCCCCCAGGAAGGCTGACTCTGTCACCCGGTCACAGGCCATAGTGCCCCGCCGCTATTCCTTATGTCGATCTCACCCAGAAATTGTTTGAATCTCCAGTACAAGTTAGTAGGTATGTATTGCCTAGGTATGTAAAACGGTGATGCTAGACCTATTTGAAATTTGTCTCAACCTTGGTCCCTTTGGGCACTAAATTCGCTCAGCAAAAGTTTGACCAACGTGGCCCCAAGAAGGTTCCGACGATCCCTGAAATTTTAGTGTCGGACCCGTTTGCTTACGTGTGTGATTAGTGTTGAATTCAAATCTGATTATTCCTTATGCAGGTGTAATTTGACTAATAAACTTAAATTACTATTTGCGTTCACTATCCTTCACGAGCGTATTGATTTCGAATTTCGGTGGGATTTTTTCTCGTGCTCCTTTTTCTACTTGGTTACATTAGTACAATAGACAAGCGGTACACGGCCGAGCATGAGATCTGCTATCCTCGGGCATTGGCGCGGGACGTTGGCCAGTTTGGACAAGACAAAACATATAGGAGATATAGCTGCTGCCAGAAAACGAACACTAGACGAGTATTGCTTTTTTGTTGCGTTTATTGTAAAATATGTACAAGGATTTAAAGGGCATAATAAGGCACATTAACAGCAGCGAATAGAAAACCATAGTACGGTAATGCAAGGGTACCACGAATGAACCATTTAAATGACAATAACCAGGATGGATATGTAAGCGAGGAACACATGATATTAAATATCGACAAAGTCTTTGGTATCGTTACACTTTTTCTGAAGAATCAAGTTCGCAACGCTCGAAATCAGCTCTTGCATTCGGAAAATGAGCTCAGTAGAGCTTAAAAATGTGTTCATGCGTTGATTCGAATAGAAGTTTAGGATTTCCGATTTAGGTTTTCGACTAAAAAGCGTAAAAAGGGCTAACATCCGCTCTGAATGCAGTGATATAGGACGGACAAGGGACATGCTAAAATGCGGACAACAACAACGATAATTTACAATTTGAAGTAAGCAAGACAAGAATAGTATGCAAGAAGATACTGTTCCTACATATTGCATGATATATACAATATATGACAATATTTCTTAGTTCTACATGTTTCCGATAGTAGCCTACTCACCTAAAAATTCGCCTAAGGTTTATACTAGTGGATGGTATTGCCTTATTATAGGTAATGGTATTGCCCTTTATATAGTATAATACTTAACACCTAACTAACGCGAAGATGCTATTCCTTAATACTCGACCAGTAACTTATAGGCAATAATTCCCTAGTGAGCTTCGTTGCCGGGCGGCTATGTATCTAATACCTTGGACAAGTGTGCGATACTCCCGATTTAGAATACTTGACAAGTCCAACATAACAATTATGTCCGTAAGACACGGTGCTAAGCAATGCTATTGTGTTTGACAAATCGTACGTCAGTTATGCTCAAATGATTCGTGTACACTCCGTGACAAGTTATGATGCATGCTCGGTACCAATGTCACAGAGACCGAAAGGAACTATCTTGTGGACGGGGAGAGTGATTTAACGACACAAAAGTCAGCGTAATATCATACAAAGCGAAAGATAACGTGCGAGTTAGCGTGAACCGGATAGCACCATTCCTAGCTCTGTCGACTTTGTATGCCAGAGAATCTATTCTTTTACGATACTGCCTTCATTCTATCCTTTCGACAGATACACCCGTAGGACTATCAAAGTCCGCGAAGCTTGGCTAAGGTCACGTTGAAATAGGCACCTGAACGGAGTACATTCCGCCACATTTCTTTCCTAAACGGAGTTTACCATACAGTACTTTTAAGGGGTGACCATGGGACAATAATGAATGTAGGTTCCGTCGATTTGATAAACAGGAAATCTCAAGTTGTCATCATCAATCAGTATCCTGGAAATTTGGGGCATCTTCTCAGCTTACCACACGCCCCTCGTGACACAGGTCGATGAGGGCCAAGTAAACTCAACAAGTTCTAACTATGTTCAACGCTAGATTCCAACCCTCCTTCTTTCTTTCGCGCCGAAACCGTCGTGAGCGAATTTCTACTAACCAACTAGCCACTATAATGCGTAGTCAATTGGGTATGTCGAAGTCATCGCTGTTATATGCCCTTTGGCTACACACCTGCTATTCGGGTTGCGTTCACGCGGGTTTATATATCGCCTACGATTCTTCGCGGCGATGGCTGGTCGTAACCCAGTTCGTTCGCTTGCGCGGTCTCCATGCACAAACGATTTCACTTGAGCCGGTTGCTCTGGAGATAGGCAGTAACCTCGTCTTATTATGCCAGGTTGACCCTTTTGCCAAAAATCCTAGAGTTGTTCCTTTTATCCATCATCCCTAAGTCTTCCGATCTTAATCCCATGCCGAATATTATCACATTTTACCCACGTTTATGAACTGGCTCCAACCGTGGTAATTCGGATATTCCAAACAAATTCCCCCTGTGTACCGATGATGGTGGGACTTGGGGTTCGTATCACTCCACACTAAGGGTGGATTGCGAATCTTGCGTGAGCCCGTGCCGTGGTGTGTTTATTTACTGGTAGCGAAGCTCGCACCCTGACAGTTCAAAGAGCTTTCGAAGCTCGGGTGAAAGGCTGCTGCCGCCACCTCTTTTTTATTTTCCCAAGTCCACGGAACCCTGAATTTCCTTCGAAAAGTGAGTAACTTTTGCCTGCAGCGATAAGGTTAAATTTCGTTCTCA
Source organism: Trileptium ribeirensis (assembly GCA_030248225.1). Taxonomy (NCBI): domain Eukaryota; kingdom Metazoa; phylum Nematoda; class Enoplea; order Enoplida; family Thoracostomopsidae; genus Trileptium; species Trileptium ribeirensis. Next base: position 66,402 of record JASANE010023389.1, read on the forward strand.
GGCTTAATCCAATCACTTAGTATTTAATTCAACCCTAGTAAACTTCGAATTTCTCGGCCGAATTACTTGTGATCAAGGTCGCTAAATTTGAAATTCCGCCTTCACAGCTACAGAGCCGTTGGAAAATAACGCGGCGCGAGGGGTAATTTTTAGACACCGGGGTCTAAGGTCGGCCCTATCTGAATTTGTTTCATGCTAAGACCTTCAAGCTCAGCAATATTAGTTCGCAACTACCGTATCTTAAAGCTACACACTCCACCAATCCCTAAAACTCAAATCAAAACTAGTAAATTTTAGATTTTCCTACTTTATCACTTTACGGTTGGAAATCCTAACTCTATCTTCATTTCGCGCGTTACGCCAGTCGATTTGGATACCGACCTGCGTGTTTTTGTCGCTTAGGTTATGCATCAGCCCTAGTAAGTTTTGGATCTAACTAACTTTAGAGTTATTAGTAACTAGACCTAAGAAAAGTTGTGCTGGAACAGGGAGCGATTATTGCGAAATTTTATGTGAAACGCTCGAGTCAACCTAAAATACGCTCGGTCTTTCTCGGATCTTTAACTAAACGCGACTTTTACCTAACTGAGCTTTTCCTGCTTAAAACGTTGCGTTCACAGTTGAGAGGATCAGGGTTATCCCGCAGCGGATCACATTAACCCCACCTGGGTAAAGTTAAGATTTAACCCATGAAAATACTGCTGTCCTCGCCTAAGAAACGATCACTGTGTTAATGAAGTTATCTCGTTTTCTGAGCGTGATGGTCTGCATTGCTGTGTGGCTGGGAAGATCTCACAGCTATCTACTCATCCAGTCTCTTATCTTGAAAATATTAAATTCACCTACTACCTGAACCAGTGATGATGACTATTATGTCATGCACGAGTAAACTTAACTTGCACCCATCGACTATCTTATTTTGTAATAGCCGATAGCGAATCGGAAACCGTTGTTGCGAAACAATAATTTTGTCCGTTTTTCGATAACAGAAGGTTGGCAAAATCAGAAACAAGTATCAAAAATTACACCTTGTAACAGATTTTGATGATATTGAATTAGCAGTGAAAACTGTTATCTAATGCCTATCAGCTTTTGGTTTCTATTTTTAGCTGTTCGCGAACAAATTTGATGTAATTGTGACGTCACAAATTAATCGGACCTTTGGTTTAGGTTGCAGTGTTAGCGAACAAAGCCAGCGAATCCAAATCCGGTAGATTTTCGTCCGCAAAAATCGGAAGTATTCGTTGAATTTTTGCGAACACAAATTTTCAGGATTACTGTCGCAAAGTTGTGTGTTCGCGAACAGTTTTGCGCCAGAGTACGGTTTACCAAAAAACGTTCGGTAACAGGTTTTTAACAGAAATAGCGTAATAGGATCATTGATGGGCGTAGGTTAAGTTTACTGTCGCATCACAAAACTAGTAACTAGTGTAAAACTGAGATTTCACTAAGTACTATTTACTAGTGATGTCAGCGTGTGCTAGTTCTTATGCGACGTTCCAATCATTCTGACATTGTCATTTTTGGCTGGCCTAAGCGTATCCGCAGGCTGATAAATTCGGTGTTGATCAAGTTCTTTTCCAATACGAGTGACTCGATCCGTTCAAACCTTAAATTAGTGGTGATAGCCATTACACTAAAAAACCAGTAACTGGCGTAAAGCTAAGATTCCTCAGAATACTGATTTACAAACAGATAATGACACATGTGCAAATGTAATTGACATTCCTACACACCACCAGTGTAACATTTTGTGTGATCTGAGGGTATCCTCAGGCTAGTGGCCAAACTACGGTTCTGTACTTTTATACACCTATTAAGGCCTCGGGGGCATTTGTCCTACTCTTGGGTCGAGTACAGGCTTACTCGGAAGTTAGTTTAAAATCACATTTTAACATCTGTCGAAGTCGATTTCGATCCTATCCAGTCCTAACCTACATACGAGATCCTATGGAGCCTAACCTAAGCTGAGCTGGCAAGTCGGGCCAGAAGATTCTGACCCAAGCCTCCGATCTGATTTCCCCTTCTTCGTCTTCCCACCCCACTTGGCTGTTATTTATGTGTTTTGCTGGTTGTGTGTAGTTATGTTGTGAGATGCAGTTTTCCACTGTGTGCAGCGAGATCGAACGCTCGTATTTTGATATTTCACGAGAACGTTCGAAATAATATCAGAACTTTAGAATACCTCTGTCAACGTGGGAGCAAAATACCTATGTTGACAGAGAGAGAAAGTGAGAAATGTAATTGTGTGCCTCAAACCCAATATATATATGTATATATGAATCTGTGAAAGTCGCAACTATGACAGACTTAACGGGTCATAATGCAAAAATATATAAAAATGCAAAAATTCAGCGATCAAGTCGCTCTGAACAAATTTGAGGGTTTTGCTATCATCGGTTCTGAGGACAAACTTTTCGCGGAACCGAGTTAAATTTCAAAAGTAAAGCGCGTGCCAGATGTTGTATTTTGTCCCCAATTTCAACCAGCCCTGGCCCAGCTAATGTGTTGGATTTTTCATGTCCCTAATCGGTGGTCACAACGCCCCGTGTCACTGCAGTCCCTTTTTATTACTTGCCAGTCCATGATCCTATGACAGGCAAATCTTAATTATTTACGGAGTCCTAAAGGTAATACCGAGCATATTTTATAAAAAGCAGCATGAACCTCAACTAGCCTTTGACTCTAAAAATGTGTCCTAACTTGGAATGTGGTCCTAAACAAGTGAATCAAGTTAAGATAACTTTGCCTATCCTATAAAATTTGTAACTTGACGTAGTTAAAATGAGGAAAGACGAGCGATTTTACACCTTATAGAAGGCCCTTATAATGCGGTGTTTACGTTTAAAGGACCCACCGTGTGCACAACTTGTCCCAAAGCACAAAACTTTTACATGCGAGTCCTCTATAACGTAAACGCAGCGAGCTCGCTAGAAAATTTGAATATCTTAGGAAATTTTTCGGGGCACAGTCCGACAAAATCGGGTACAATGAACAAATTATATAAACCGAAAATTGCACTCCTGATTGGTATCTCATGAGTCGATATGCCTGGTTAATTTAGCCATAAGTTGTGATGCCCTTCATGGGTCTTTTGTAATGTGTAGTCGACTTCTTCCAAATGCAAAGGTATGGCGGTAACCGATACTATAGTGAAAGACTCAGTGTCACATTGGGGCGACATTGAGCTTGAGTGTATCTCTTTAGAAGCTCAGTATCCTCAGCTCTTGCGCCGGGCTTTGATTCTCAAACTTTCTTGACACAATTAAAGAAGTGTAAATTCTTGACTACCCACCCGAGGCATAGTGGAGCCCACAAAGGTCCGCGTCCTCTTACATTAAACAATTTCAGTTCAGCCACAAACGCTGTCTGAGCGCCGAACATTCAACTAAAGTCTACAAATTTTGCACTAATTCTGATACCCGATAATTCTTATGACAAGCTTCCCGAAGTAAGATGCACTTTCAATGAAATTTGTAGCCGCGATCAGCTCAGGGAACAATTCTCTGAGGCCCTAACTCAGCTGAATAGGCTTTAAAATTGGATCTGCAATATCCACGTGATTTTATTTTATGTTCTACCTAAGATCACGGGGAACCAGAAAGGCTTCGACTTAACTTCCCTAACTTTCGCACAAGAACTTTTGATCAGAATTTAAGCAATTCCAGGAAAACGATCGATGTAGCTATCATAAAGTAAAGGGAATGCTTTACGGCGGACGAAGAAATCAACTAAGGCAAATTTATTTTCAGCAGTCAAACTCAAGAATAAAGACTCGCCACGCATCGTTGTGTTCACCAAGAATACGCGACTTGGATGCAGGACTAGGCGAGTCGCACATGCAAGTATTTCGGGCTAATGCAAAAATAGTGTTATTTCGCAAATATGAGAGAACGTAAATGTCAATTGCTATAGTAGGTATATCGAACTAAACATAAAACTGAAGCGCAACTCTTATAATGGCTCAACGGCTGCGCCGATCGAAAGCCCCCCTCCCGGGCTCGTTAAAATCCTCAACGTCTTGGCTATATCGTAACATGTGCAGCTCATTCCGGAGGTATTTCTGAAAGAAGAGGGATGTTAAGAACATGTCAAGAACAACGCCCTTGATCGAGATATTCTTATAGATACCGCTAGGTTAGAACAAAATTTGGTTGTGTCGGGCACACTGAATAGGGGATGGATATAAAATGAATGGTGCTCCTTAGTTGTAGGTTCATCCAGGCAATGCAATGATACCTAAGGTGTCGATATAGAGTGTTCCCTAGAAAATCACAAAGAGTTGCAGACGCGGTACGCGATTATGAGCGATTTGCCCTAAATCCGTCGATACAATATGCCCTAAACAACACAGCCGAAACAAAAAGCAGCCCAGAAATGATACGGGGAGATACGCACAAGAGTGGGAGAGTAGCGGTTGAGCGGAGAACAACAACTAGACGTCTACCATAGATATGAGCATGATTGAGTAACAGTAACTACCCAACTTAGCGTATGTAGCGATCGTTTGAGCAGATGCAAAAGATATTTACTAAGATAACTCAACTCGAGAACCCATGAATCGATTTCGTTCGTACTAAATTCCGCACCGAAATGTTTTCGGAGGTAAGTTCGAATTCCTAACCGATAATTATTTACAGATCGTCAAAGCGGTCTCCGGTTCCCTTGGCTACTAAAAATTGTTTAAGTTTATTGTTTTACTTTTTTATTGTTTTCTGATTAGCTTAACCGCTGCGGAACAATTCGATTAAGCTAGTTTAATCTCCAGTCAATCTGATATTTCAGTGTTTGGTTATTCACCAGCGAATTTGAAAGTCTTTGTCGTTCGTGATTTGGCGAACGGCCGAGAGGCCTCCCATTCCGGAACGTTCGTAGTTTTGATCCCATGTACTTAAGAGTGTCGCGATAGAATTTTGGATCTGGTCGAAGTCCCTATAAGCCTGGAAGTTTTCCACGGGCGATCTAATTCTACTTTCCTCATCCTTTGAATTAACCCTTGAAACTAACACTTTTCTGTACATATATATATATAAATATATTTACATCTCCCCAAGTATACTATTGAACCAAGCAGAGTAACGCAAAACGGTTACATGGTGCATATGACACAAAACATAACGAAATGATATTGGACAAGGCATGGTAAATACGGAAAACGATCATTTAAGGCACACACAAACCATAACAAGACGGCGGACGGCTGGCAGATAAGCTATATGAAGGCATAATGTAGGTAGTACGAGCCCGTGGCGCTATGGATTGACTTGAATGACAAACCTAACGAATCACTTTTAGGGTATGTTGGTTCTGTTTATAGACGTTTCAGGCACCTTCGGGTCCATAAGGGGACCTTCATAGAAGTGCGGGCCAACGTAACGGATCGGAATGGCACTGTTATATTTACAGTACAATATTATCCTAAAATTTTCAGTACAAAATTTCCACAATATTAAAATACTAAAAGAAACATATTTTCTTTTTATTTTCACAGCTTGGATTGGGAGGGTGAGTGGTAGCTCTACGACATAGTCTTAGTGTAAGCCTTATACTTATAAAGTTAACCTTATACTAAGGCTTAGTGCATGGGTAACCAAGTTGCACCTCTTGCCATCCTCTTTTGACACCATGTACAAAACGCAGTTAGATAACAAAACATTCATTGCAATAGCCAATTCCAAAATTTCCGTTCACGAACGTAGAGCGACTGATTGCAAGCGGGGGTAAATTCTTTTCGTTAACGCAATGCACCTATTTGCTGTTTAGCCACAAATTAGTTTCACCACACACCGTGGCAACTCGCATTATTTTTTCGCTACATTATTACACTAAACGGTGGATTTTTGTTCCATAATAACATAAAAAAATCCAGTTCAAATGCCAAACAGTCACAAATCAGTGACTGAATGTTTTTTCAGTAATTGTTAATAACTCAATTTTTTGTTACTTAACATTTTGGATGCGTTGCCCAAAACATCAATGTTGACGGATGGCTACTGTGCCGAACAAGAAGTCGCCAATCGCTAATGACTGAAGTGGTGTTAGGGGGTGCACCTTAAGTTTACTCATGCATAGGTTTAACATTTCATGCAAGCCAAAATGTTCAAGCGTTATGATCCTTTCTATGAAAAAGGTATTTTACATAATCCATTGATTTAAATGAACACGAATTGTCATTCATTGCCAAATGAAGAGTAACGTTATACAAAACAGTTTCAAGGAATATTGCGTGGTCCACTATTCTGCTGAATCAGAAATCAGTCTTTACCCTATGGCTTGCCACGCTACACTTCCAATGGTTACATTAGGATACTAGTACCAGAACAGCTTATTGGACTTGTATTAAGTATTTCCCAGGATCTATGGCATTATGAACAATCTGAAGAAGTTCAAAATCATTTAACTCAGCGCAAAATGTGTCGAGCTTTCTTTATATTACTGTAGGTTCGCTTGTGGTTTCCTGAGGTCAGTGTGTTAGTTTTCAATTTTCGACCGCTAGATGCAATTACTCGTGTAGGATATATTGCATCACTTTGGACGATGGGCGTATTTAAGAGGACCACCTGCCTGGGCCCTCAAAGGGTCCCTAAATTTTAGTATGTATCTAACCTCGAAATTTTAATTATGATGTAAATACTGAAATTGGGCGCCCTTCAAACATAAATCCTTAACTTGTACACCTTCAATCATGTGCACTGTCCTGCCTGGGAGTGATGGTTTACGCGTCCAGCTAGCCACCTTTAATTATATACCCTTGAACTGTTGCATTAAATTCCACACGGGAAATTATCGGAATAAGGACTTCCATTATGGGCAAATGACATTGTGGACGCTGACTGGAGATAGTTCATCGCCATCGGAGAGTGGAATATTGTAATTCACAGTATGACACTAAACGCTCATAAATCATTTCTATAAATTTTTCAATATAGGAAATTTATACTAACCAAATTACGGTATATTTTTACACATCACGTACGCACATATATATATATTCCAAATAAGCTTCGCTCCAATGCCGGGGTCCGTAAGAAGGCCAAATAATTAAATTAGAATACGTCACATTTGGCACACTATATCAAACTGATTTGACTTAACACCGTAATTTATGACACACGTCAACCGGTGATAAATGAATGATAGATTACAACGGTTATCGATAGAAAAGCATTTATATCTAAAGATTGAGCACTTGCAACATCCTGTTGGAGTTTATGTGGACCCCGGGTGAACGGATAAGGGTTAATGAAGCAGAAAAAATAGTTGTTCGTGCAACTGATCCCAAGCTCAAAAAATTCACGCATATCCTTTAATTTCATTTTCATTACAAGTAGTATAAATCTATCACCACATTTCCATAAAATGTAAACCTGAATTTATCAAATTTCTTTAAAAGATATATACATTATTAACAAGTAAATACATATATATGTGTCAAAGCTGGTTTTTTCCCAAATAGTGTGCCTAAGTCGGCAATACGATATAACGCTACAAAAATCGCAGCTTAGTGAGAGACATTGGAGGAGGGGGTACAGACGTATTTCACAGAGTTTATTCTAAGAATCATCATAGGATCCTACCTTAAGCTGAGACTTTATATTCCCAACACCAGCTACCGTAGGTAGTAAGACCTTGTACCATTTATATAATTAAAAGCACGTAGCTAGTGGAAATAATTCACGACGTAGACAATCGTCGTACTCAGCAACACATGGTCGGATCGGTTTCATTGACTTAAAATGTTACTCTTTTTATGTGTGATCTAGGAATCACGGAACAGATACGCAATAAATCTACACCTAGTCCTATCTCTACTGATAAATCACCTCTTTGACCATTTCAAGTTTCTGTTAACAGTTGGGCTCACAATATTCGGTATCACTTGCAGGTAATGTGAAATCTGTACTTTGTGGCATCATAACATACCTGATGACCTTGCCTAGTGTCATTTTTAATTTTTTCCAGTGGGACCTGCATTCCAATTTTAGGACGAATTTAGTTCAAAATTTCAGCAAATTTCAGTTCCTGTACGGTGATACACGTATCATTTACCCAGAGTTGATATTAAACTTATATTCATGTCAACTTAAAGTTATCTGATACTTCTAGTGCCTTTCACTAAAATTCATCAATAAATTAATATCGGTCCTTGAAGTCATGTCCTAAAAGCTGTAATAATTGGGTTGCAGAACACTGTTATTACTCTAAGGTGCAAGGTTTACTCAAAGCTTGGAAAGCATTTTTTATATTTTTGACATAACCTGTCTCAGGGTCGTATAAACAGAAACAGACAGGTCGTATAAACAGAAACAAACATAGTGTCAAGCACTGACCTGTCGATTGATATGCATTAACGATAATCAGTAATAAAAGTTAAGACGTTCCAGCTAATATTATATTTTCGTCAATTATTATACATGTTGTAAATATTGTGAATTAAACTAAAGTACTCAGTTTAAGTTTTCTTGCATTCGAGCTCATGACTGATAACATCCGTTTAATTTTGGCATTATTGCGTTAAATTAAAACTTAGCACTCAATCAGACGGTATGTTGAGAAGTATGCGTGCTATTTACAAGTATTAAAATAGCTACCACAAAAATAAACGTTGTGGTTGCTTAATTAAGATACCCTACGATCAAAAAGTAACCACTATACAAGCGGCAAGAGTGCTCCAAATTACACAAAAACTAGATTTAAGTATATTTCTAAAAATTCTTACTTAAATATACGGGTAGGTTTTATTGAAGCCTTAAAACCAAGAACGTATGCATAAATCTACCAAATTGTGTTTGCCTGTTTGTGGGAATACAGGGAATTTCATGGTGTTAGTCATATAATTTTGCGGTTAATTACGCACTGTGTAGTACATGTTACTCGTGTGACGGCAGTTGGGATTGCGTTACTTGCTAACGCTTTGTAATATTATGTCAAGAACGAAATAGTGTATTTAATATATGACCGTCGATGTTAGTTTTATGCACGCTACACAAAGCAGTCCAAAATTTTATGAGCCACAAAAATGAAATAAAATTTTATGAGCCACAAAAATGAAATCAACTAAAGCATTTTGCTCGTGGCGAATGCGTCAGACATGCACATTGGCACTAAGTTCTGGCTATAATTATCTTGCTCCTGACAAAACATTGGAATCCCATATTTGTAATAGCGATCTCACCGTATAAAACTAAATTTTATTGCTTGGCGCCGGAGTTCTGCTAGTAGGAATCAATTGTTGTTTCAACTAAATACTTGCTTTAGTCGCGTTTGACTAAACTGTAAGACAATGGTATTTAACATCAGTATGTACTGTAAAATGCAACAAACAGTAAACCCATGGGCTGTACTCTGTAACGTTTAGGATTGGTGAAACAATACTGATTCTTTTCCCTTGGACTAAAAGAAAATAAAATTTTGTATCTATGGCGTACAAAAATGCACCTATGAATACGGATACAAAAATACAAGTAAATGCGACGTAGCTATGATAGCGAGATTTAAGTGCCGCGACATATTGAATCTAGCACGAGCGTACGATAAAAATTAACAACAAAAATCTATACATCAATGCAAATGCATCTTCTAGCTATTTTAGATACATACCTGTTATGTCGTATTACTAAGCGTCAGCTTATATTTTCACTTCTGCTAAATAATTTTTAAGTTGAATAACTAATTGAAGTTCCCATATTTCCATTCATCAAAAATCACATGAAACTATCACAGAAGAACGTGTTCTATAGTGAGAAATAGCATTGCTGCGAAAATTTATAGCCATAAATGTATTTTCGAGAAAATATGAGTGTCATAGACATCATTTTTGAATGGAATTCCAAATTTCACTAGTTAAACCAAAAGTTAACAATAAACTTCTCATCACATTATTAAAGTAGAATCGTTAGAATATTTTTTTACAAAAATAGCGAAAACCGAATATATTATAGTTAAATACATTTTGTTATGCGAAATATACTGGTATAAGTGTAATAAAAATTTGTATTATTCCACCTTTGCATCCACTACTATCGAGCGCCGGTAGCTATTATAAATGAGTATTATAAAATTTACTCTATTCTTGCGTTCCGTTTTGCAATATTTGCCGATCTAAAATCTTGTTTGAGCTAAGCTCTTGCAAACTGTAGTAATACACATATCAAATATTTATTCACGTTTTTGCATCTAGCTTTAGATATATACATCAATCACGTATTTGGATTTAAACCTACTAAAACTGTTATTAATATACAATATAAAAATGTCTGGGTGGAAAAGCGGTGGAAATTCGATGTTTAACATCAATCAAAACCGTAAACAGGCCGTGAAGTGTTCGCGAACAAATTTAAAAGCAACAGTGGTGTCACAAACATGGTCGTATAGTCAAGCTTTTGCTGTTCGCGAATAAAACCGCCCTAACTGAAGTTCGAGAAACATCAAAAGCCAAACTGCAAAATTTTGGTAATTTTTCTTCAGTTTTCGTGGACGTAATATAGTGGCAATATTTCAGTCGCTCAGCACTGTGTCCGCGGACAGTTTTGCGCCAAATTTCAATTCACCAAAAATCGTTCCGCAATAATATACGAAATTACAAAATAGGATGGTTGGTGTGGTGACCTTACATTTACTTGCGCATGATATTATTAGTATCACGTCATTCAATTCTGTATTTCTGTATAATACATTTACTTGCGCATGATATTACTAGTATCACATCATTCATTTCTATATCATGTATACGTGGCTAAAGAATTTAGGTACAGCAGAATAGTATATTCACCGAGGCTATGTTGAGCAAATGACATTTACAGAGCTAAAGATTAAATATTATCAGAAAGATGCCTTACAAAACGTAAAATGTTGTTGGCTTGCATACTTATATTTGTGACACTTTAGCTGTTGGCTAATAGACTGTATTTTATAATATCAATAGTATCATAATAAGCCTTGTTGGATATCCCTGGAAAAAGTTAATGAATAATAACTATTGGTTATCAAATAAAATAACATTGCAAAACCAAAAGAACGGTCATGGACAGAAATAAGTGCACACGAAACAAATGAATTAAAACGTTCGTTCAGAATAAATTAACACAAAAAGTTTTGTTTTAAAATACTACAAATTTTGTTTTAATTTACGTTCGTATATAAACGAGCGTTCTCCTGTTCGTTTGCATTTACGATTGCTCTCGTTTCATATTCGTCGTTTTTATGGACTTATTTTTGTCCGTGATTGTACAAATAGAAAACCTCGCACTTATGCATTTAACGACAATAATAAACAAAATTTGAAAAAATAAATTTGTGAATAAAAAATCTATATGAATATACTGTAATTTCAGATGCATAAAAAAGTAACCAAAACAAGTAAAAAACATGTTAAATGTAAAAAATATATACATACAGAGACAATGTAACACAAGTGGGCGTTAGCTATATGCCGTCCTAACCTAAATATGTTAAGCCTAACACTGAGTCTTAATCTATGCTTAAGTCCGTATTTTTGATCCTTAGACTAAGCGTAAGACTAAGTCGGGGGTGGTGGAGACCAACGCCGCCGAAATCCCAACACAGAGCTATTTAAGATACAACACTACGCCATCAAATTGACCTGGCCACAAGTCTAGATACATTGAAATCGGACTTCCATTCTCGAAGGTTCTTGCAGTTTCAACCGGTCTGAAACTTTCCGTTCGTAACAACACCGTCGCTAGATCTGTAACTCCCACGAGATGGATTTACCGCGCATATCCTTCGTTTTATGCCAGGGTTTACAATGCGCAGCATAGTGAGACATTCATCCGTGTGGACTTTATGTATACCTCGTGACGCTTGTGACAACATTGTGATACTAGTAAGTATAAAAGAACAAGAACTTATTAAGATTGAAAAATCCATCTCGAATTTCCTCGAAATAGAAATATAATTGGAGCTTCTGAATTAATGATCGTGTAGTTACGGACAGAAATGAAAGCAGATATTTCGAGAAATGTCCGCGAAAATTTAGCAGTTGTTCAATTGCTATTCGCAAAATTTTTTTCGAATTGTTCACACACACATTTACATTATGCCCGCATTTTTGCGACTTGCACCTATGACACTACAGTCCAGTACTAAACCAAGACCTTTATTATGCAGTTTTTTCACAAAGCCGCAATTTTACAAAATCGTGTGGTTGTAATATTTTGCATAGGCTTCAGATTTCCAAATTTCAAGCGTTGGCCACTGTCGGTCGATTTTCCTGATTTTCAACGTCGTCTTTGTCGTAATCACTGGGATTGTATTCCACAATGCACGGTTGAAACATTAGTTTAAGCTAAAATCAGCAATAAGCTGTGCTGTGATTACATCGAGTGAAATTTCATAGGTTTATATCCACTTTTCATGATGGCTAGGCATTTAAAAACAAACTCAATAAGCTCTAGAAACTCCTCGTATTTGAACGAAGGTTTCTACAGTTGTTTAATCAATGTTATGATACGGCGCTTTTGATGAGTATACGCGACATACAGGTAGAGGTTATTATCCACGAAGTTTATCGCTTAGTCTCAGTTTACGGAAAAAAACATGTAGCTGAAAGGAAACTCACCAGGTACATCAACACTTTTAGCCTCATGGTAACACGAAATTATAGATCTTCAGCGAAGAACCTCTTTTCCGTCCAATGATTAGCTTCCTAAATTTTATCATTTCCAACGCCACCGTCCGTATTTTAATGCATTAGCGTCAACAATGCGCATTAACCATTTTCAGAAAGAACTGTCAGAAATGTAAATCAAAACAATAAAACTTAATATTTACAGGTACTCAAAATGATCAAAACTCTTATATTTCAAATACGGACATGCGAATACTCTGATACAAACGATTTTTGGGTATAAAAATCCATTATTTGAGTTATTTTAACATCTCAATCAAGCCAACGTATAGTTGTCAATAAATTAGTAGCCAAAGGTATTCAATTAGTACCTCCCCACGTCTAAATTGTAAAACTAATGTGAGCAATACGTAACTGAACCATCGAATTGCTGTAGAGTTTGTAATTTGTTATAGTGTGTGAAATAAACTGTCTGAATTATTAGTGTTACAAGTTAAGGCCTTTGGAATAAGCTCGTAAAATAAATAGTCCGTGGTGCTGGCATTGGGGAATATTGTAGTAACCAACTGTTAATTCGTGTGTAATCTACGGTGGGACTAAACACCCCAGGACCACGTAGGCTACATTTTGGTGCCACCAGCCTGGATCGAAAACAAGCTTATCAAAACTCGAAATCTGCTGGTGGGGATGGAGTGTTTTGGGATAAAACTAATCTCTTTGTTATATATTCGAGATAGACCAAGGTGGCCAATATTGCTGAAATTAAATTTGCGGTAAAACATGAGATTTTGTCAACACGGTGTAGTTGTGTCGCGACAAAACCGATGTGCTATTTTTGATACTTATGACATCCCTCTGTGCGGAAACTGTGGAGATGATTTTGAAGAATGGATAGGTATTTTTGAACGTATTTCATTTGCTAATGAGTGGTCAAACGATAAGATGGCTCGTATACTACCAGCCTTTTTGCGGAGCTAAGCTGATCGGAAATGGGAATGCTTATCTGGTGAAGCAAAGAACAATTATGATATATTGAAAAAATTGTTTAGTTGAAACTTTGGTACCGAAGTATGTCACATATTATTAGTCATACACTCACGTTAAAGTTATATCGGAAGGTTCTCATGACAGGTCGGTGCGGAAATGTACTGATATCTTTTGTTTACGTAACTCAATGAAAACAGATCAGGCGGCCGTGTCTTCATATGGTCAAATAAAAACTGTAAAGACTAAGACGGTTAAACATTGCGAAGCGAATACCAGGTTAGTTGGTAACATTTAACAAACTCAAATATCGGTGAACGTCAACATTGACGATCGTGAGAGGATAAGTAGTATTAGTATGAATCTTTATCAGAAGGAAATGGTTAGGGAGTGTTTTAGGGAGAAATCTTCGAGTAGACAAGATAGTATCCGTACGTTTAGAGGTAGTAAAATTTTGATCCCGCGTTTGAAGCGACGGATACCGTTTATTGTTCATGATAAACTTGCTGGTATGATGTTATCTAAAACTAAGAACGGAAAGATGGAGGGCACAATAATGCTCATAACACGTGAAGCGACGTATGTATCTGTTACAATTAGTGTTGGTGTATTAATATGCGATGTATTTGTTTGTATGTGTTTGCTCTACAGGTGTTTAGAAAATGTTTCGAAATTGTCACCAACGACTGCATAAACAATGAATTCTGCGTTGGTCATGGGGATGGTGCTATATATCTACGGATTCAGAATACAATGCAAAAGCGTACACTCTCTGGCAATAGTGTCATGCAAATCGGTACATTTTCATTATTAATCAAAAAAGAAGTTATGGAAGGTATCAAACTTGAAAAAGGTATTTGCGGACTCAGGTAAGCTGGTGTCTAATACGTTGCCCTTAACAGAGGCTTTTTCTCAAACCGGGTTGATTTTGATAATTTATATAAAACCCCTATTAAGTACGTCATTTTTGGTAGCAATACTAAGTAACCAAAAATAGTTTCTGTCAGATTCACTTTAATTCATCAAGCGGTTCAAAAATTACTGCAAAATTCATACCAAATTTAAAAAGAAAAATTGAAGCCAGCATAGTCGGTTTCTGAGTCCTTTCTTGGGTGACATAACATAGTTATTTATTCCAAAAACTTTTCATTGGTGCAAAAAATTGCTTTAGGATTCAACTTATTCATGTCAGTTTTTTATTAATTTTCAGAAACTTCTATAAAAATACTATGTTATAATTTTAATGATAGAACAGCATTCATTAGATTCGCGAGAATATTGAAATGTGTTTTTAAACAAATAATGTCCAAGGATGCCTGAACCACAATTCTCGGACAATTTTGTTCAAATGTTGAAATTTGGATAGCTAAAGTATTCAGAAATTGAGGCTAAATCTGAAAGATACTCCGTGCATGTTAGATTGTTTAGTTCACAAACTTTTCCGATCGTTTGATATTATTTAAAAACTCCTTTTATACTATCTGAGTTGAACGTTATCCGTTCACTAGACTCTAAGGCCAAGTTTGTTTCATAAAATGTAACTGTCCTAAACACACTTAAAGTAATTTCGTATTAACTTTCATGTCGTTTCTCTAGTGAAAAACAGCTCATAGTTAATGGAAATAAAATTTCAACATAAGCCTGATGAATGTGCCACTATTTGTTTATGGAGAAGCGATGCTTCTGAGTTTGATGTTTCCAAGTTTTTAGAGGGTCAAGAAAGTTGTGGTTACGGTTTCCAGTTCATTGAACAAAAATGTTTCGTTAGTGCATTACACATGGCAAGTGTCAAACACAACTATCTAGGGAAGTTGGAACAAAAAGTATTATGGGATTAAGCTCAAATTAGGCGAGTAATGAATTTGTTTACTTATTTAAAAATATAGCTGTTTACGGCTAGTACTCGGGCCATGTTTGAATGACTGTACGAATACGTCAGTAGTGCAGGTTTCACAGAATAATGAGTGCAAAAAGTGGGCAGTTTTGTCTTTAACAACCGTTTGCATGAAACTAATATCTCTAATGGATGGTTATTGGATGTTTCAGTTTCTTACAAACTGCTGCTAGAGATTTTTGTCTTTAATGACTGCTTGTTTGATATTTAAATCTCTAACAGCTTGCTGTAAGAGACCTTAGTCTTATATAGATAGCCAATAAAAACAAAAATCTCTAACAGCTGGCCGTTAGAGACTAAAATCTCTTTCAGCTATCCAAAACAGATTGTTGCCTCTGGTAGCTAGCTGTTAAAAACTTTTGTCTCTTATAAAAGTTATAAAATACAAAAGTCTCTAATAGCTATCCATTAGAATTTGATATATCTAAAGGTTGGCTATAAAAGATTTTTGTTTGTTACAGCTGGCTGGAAGAGACACAACTTTCTAACAGCTAGCCATTAGAAACAAAAATCTGTTACAGCTAGCTGCTACAGATTTTAGTCTCTTACTAATAGCTGTTAGAGATTGTATATTGTGTTAGAGTGTTAGGACCAATTATATAGTTCCCCGTAGCCAAAAAAACGGGAAGATAAATTGATAATGCTGCGCAATATTACGTATCTATTATGATTGCCGGTTTATTGAACAGATCTGCATACACTTCTACAACCAAGAATGTTAAATTTTATATTAAAACACATACGTCACGGTAAGTTTGATGGAAGAAGCTTTCATTTGAGGACATTTTTCTCAACTAGTAAACTCTCCAGCTAAAACAATTCAGCATTGTTGACAGACAAGATCAAAAAGATCACTCACAAAGAGATAAACAGTTCGCTTATTCCCGTTGGACTATGTCACTCCTTGGCTATCTTTTCTAAAGCGTTTTTAACCCCTTACCCTGTTTTTTATTGTTTAGCCGATCTCGGTTTTTATTAGTTGAATAAATAATTCAACTGTTGACGAAATACAGGTATTTCGACTATTTCGTGAATACGGAAAACGCGAAACAAAAAATTTATAAAATCTTCAAAATGCAGGCGTCATTACGTGTGTGTAAAGATTTATTTACGTCGTTATGGTACTTATGTCAAAGCTATATAAGTGTTTTTCTAATTTCCCAATTTGCAGTGAACATCATACATGAGCGGAGTTCAAATTCCCAGGGGGAAAGCGGGTGCTTCCAGAGGGGGAACATATTCCAGGGGCCGGGTGGAGCGAAGGGATCTGACGGTTGGTGTCGAAGAGAGTAAGTGCGTCAGGGGGAGGAGAAATTTTCAAAATGTTTAGGACGTATTTTTTTTCTACATAAAAATTGGTGTATTTCAACGTAATTTGCATTTGATATTTCAAACTACCCATTTCCGGCTTGCATTCTCGTTATTAATAAAATATCTATTGCTACAAAAGTTTCAGCCGTTATTGTTTGAATTTTTTCAAAAATTAGTGCCTCAAAAATAATTTTGTGTTGTAGATAATACTTCGATCAATTCGATCGATATTGTCGATCAATTTTTCCACTACCCAAAATGAAAACTCGCTAATTATTTATAAGTTTATAACAGATATAGATGTGGTCAAAATTTTCTTACTTGTCTTAGTTAATTTACAATTACAACGTTGTTTGCGGAGCAATTTCAATTTATATAAACACTTACCGAAATATTGCAAATTTGCTGTTCGTAAGGTTACATAAATATAACATTTTGCGACAACTCTGGACGGTGGGTGCTGAACTATTGTTGACAGTACGTATCGACCAATTTTAAAATTAATCTAAAAATTGTTTATCATAACAGCAAAGTAAACACTGTATGTATGTATTTCACCCGCTGCGATGCAAACGAAAATTTCGTTGTAAAGGTTAGAAATAGCCGTTTAAATTTGCATGATTTTAGTGAGTCCGAAGTAGGAGCAGGAATTTCATGAATGTGGCACGTGCCATGTCGCGTCGTCCGATCGAGCCTATATACATGGTAGAATTAAAGCAAACCCTATACCAATCGTGAAAGTCGTTCATTTGCAACAGTATATTTCATGTTAAAAGAGGTTAAGCTTTAATATATTTTAGTTTCAGGTCATTTGTAATGTTTCTTTCACTTCGGTGGAGGAGTACAACAATCAGCAAATGAATGCCAAGAAAATTGAATTGGTCGTAAAATTTCATTCTGCATATAATCACTGCAAAAAGACATCCCGAATTATACAGCGGTTTAAGCACATTGTTTTAGAAAGGACAATCAGTCATACACTATCATAGGGAAATGGGAATTGATCGCCCCTGAAGCTGAAACCCCTGGGATGCAGCCTTATTACCCTGAGGCTACATACCCCGCCTTCCCCACGTCAAAGCCGCGGGGGAAATTTTGGCACATGTAGCTAAAAATCGAGGGAAATGAGCAAATAAAAATTGCGGAAAAATTAACAAAAGTTTAGAAAAATTTTATGTCCTAAAAATTTTGAAAATTTCTTCCTCCCACTTTCCCCCTCCTCGCCACCAACCGGGAGACTCCTCCCTCCACCCGGCCCCTGGGACGACATCTCCATCCGGAAGCACCCGCTTTCACCCTGGGACTTTGGGCTCCGCTCATGTATAAAGTTCACTGCAAATTGGAAAATTAAAAAACACATATAGCTTTGACATAAGTACCATGACGACGTTAATAAATCTTTAGACACACAAGTAATGGTGCCTGCATTTTAAAGATTTTATAAATTTTTTGTTTCGCGTTTTCCATATTCACAAATAGTCGAATATCTGTATTTCGTCAACAGTTGAATTATTTATTCAACTAATAAAAACCGAGATCAGCTAAACAACAAAAAACAGGTTAAGGGGTTAAAGACGCTTTAGAAAAGATGGCCAAGGAGTGACATAGTCCAACGGGAATAAGCGAACTGTTTATCTCTTTGTGAGTGATCGTCTGTCAACAATGCTGAATTGTTTTAGCTGGAGAGTTTACTAGTCGAGAAAAATGTCCTCAAATGAAAGCTTCTTACATCAAACTTACCTTGACGTATGTGTTTTAATATAAAATTTAACATTCTTGGTTGTAGAAGTGTAAGCGGATTTGTCCAATAAACCGGCAATCATAATAGATACGTAATCTGCGGATGCATAATAAAATTTTTTGTCTTACCGGCTTTTTGGCTACGGGGAATTATATAATTGGATCTCAACACTCCAACACAATATACAGTCTATAACAGCTATTCATGAGAGACTAAAATCTGTAGCAGCTAGCTGTAACAGATTTTTGTTTCTAATGGCTAGCTGTTAGAAAGTTGTGTCTCTTCCAGCCAGCTGTAACAAACAAAAATCTTTTATAGCCAACCTTTAGATATTTCAAATTCTAATGGATAGCTATTAGAGACTTTTGTATTTTACAACTGGCTGTAAGAGACAAAAGTTTCTAACAGATAGCCACCAGAGACAACAATCCATTATGGCTAGCTGAAAGATATTTTAGAGTCTAACGGCTAGCTGTTAGAGATTTTGTTTCTATTGGCTATCTACATAAGACTAAAGTCTCTTACAGCAAGCTGTTAGAGATTTAAATATCAAACAAGCAGTCATTAAAGACAAGCACCTCTAGCAGCAGTTTGCAAGAAACTGAAATATCAAATAACCATCCACTAGAGATTTTAGTTTCTTGCGAACGGTTGTTAAAGATAAAACTGCCTACTTTTTGCACTCAGTATTCTGTGAAACCTGCATAGGTACTAGCGTTGTGGACACAATCAAAAAGGAGATTTTTAGAACTCCAAAATTTTGACTTATTTTAAGGGCGATTGCAGTACGGATTTACGAAACTGGTCTGCAGACAAAATACGGAGCAATATATTAAAAAAGATTTTTTTGTTTTACGTCAACGCCAATGTGATGAATTTTATGTCATCCGCTTCTTGTTAACAAATAGGGCACCGATTATTATAGTCATATAATTACTTATGCGGAGGGTAACTTAGCAAAAAATCTTTGAAAAATTCGGGATCTTGCTTATACTTGATAAAAACATGTGTGCTTACTTAAGAATTGCTGAAATTTTGATAATAAATGTTCCCCAAAATTTCAAAATGGATTTTTAAACCTAGAGGAAGTAGCTAATCCACACGTCCAATATTCAAATTTCGTTTTAATAAAGTTTGATTAATCGCATGAGTTTTGTTTCATAAAAACTTTAATGTTTCACAATTAGATGTGTATACTAGCCCTTATTGGTATAAACAGAGAGTAGGATTGCTCAGTTTTAACTCGTGTTGCTTACGGAAACCCTTTCATGTCCCCTGCACTAACCAGGTGATGAAAATCAGCCGGGTACCGGAGGTTACACAACAGTGAGGATGCACTGTCGACGGCATCCTAGTAGGCAGTTTCAACCAAGGTGGGGTGTGAGCAACAGGATCGGCTGGACATCCTTAAATTGGTTTTGTGCTCGTGTTGGACCACTCACTCGGAGAAAACTCACGCTCGATGTTCTGCTAGCGTGTCCTTTAGATATGTGTGCTTTAAAGATAGTTACCGTTTGTCTTCTGCTAGGCTCCAGTTTAGTGGCCATCTAGCCGCGTGTATACAGTGCATCCTGTGGTCAAGGGTAAAAATAATAAAAGATGGGGACAGGAAACTCAACCCTGAATAGTCTCGTGAGCGCTTCTCAATATGTGGTTTAGTATATGTTTTGCGGGTGGGCTCCGTGCTCTTGACGGCCATTCATCTAGACTTGGTTTTCGCACATAGATAATATGTCTTCTCAAGGTTATATCCCGTGTAAAAATGGGTAAAACGCGGTCTCACCCTGAACGTACAATCTTTATTTATGTCACATCACATTTGTGGGTGCAATTTCGGTGTTACGTGCCTTTGCACTACCGCGTAAAATTTTCTAACTCAAAAAACGAGAATCTCAACTCAAGGAAGTTGCGAGATTTTGATCTATTCTTAGATTAGAAACCCAACGGTCCTGCTTCTCGTACTCCTGGGTACCCTAGGGTGACTCACAGGCAGAATGTATGTCCCTGTGAGTATTGCCTGTGTCGCTGCTTCAATACTTAGAAGACACACGAGGGGAATTAATCCTCGTGTGCGTATACTTTAGAAATTTGACACACAGGGGGTGCAATGTCCCTGTGTGCCTAGGCATAGTTTATCAAATGGGCACGTGAAAAATTATATGCTAACATGTCTTAATACAAGGAGGAATTTTTTTTCGTTGTTTTGGATGTCGTCTAATAAAAAGCATCAGATGCAAGTTGCAAAAACATCTTCACTACAAGGGAATGTTTTTTATAAAAAATATTGACAGTTTCGCAAACTGACTGCAATATATTTGACACTAAATGCATACAATGTGTACGTTTTTATGTGTACTAGTAATCAGAGTAAAGAACTATAGCTCAGTGTAGTACATAATGTATAATCAATAGCAGTTTTCGGCAGCTTAAACTGCTTGGATAATGTACCTCTCATTCATGACAATACAGTAGTTGTAGCAATAACATGTATAATAGTAAATATAATGCAAACGCCCGTCAACAAAACCACGCACTGTCTAGAGTTACTAATAATATTATAATGATGCGGTGTCATGATTTTTCATCATTTCATGTGGTTGCAAAAAATATCGTCGAAAAAAACTGCTTTATACATGCAAATATATTTATGCTTGCATTGAAGATTAAGCATAGGCATCGCATAAAATGTTGATGTAAAAGAATAATTACCACAGATAGCTATACATTTACATTCAATAAGAGTCAACATGAATAATTGAGAAAACAAACTTATGTGACGTGCCAGTAATGTGTCTAGCGCAAAGGCGTTATATTGTGTATGTGCATATATCGTAATTTTTAACAGTGATTTTTGTCAAACAAGAGAAAATTGCGGTATTCCTATTTTGGGTCGTCCGTGAATATTTGGATGTGCATATTTAGTTGTGGAGGTAGGGTAAAATAATACTTCAGTGTTTGGCTTAGTTTAATATCTATATAAACATGTTAACATAAATTTTGTGAGCTACTGTGAGTACAACATATCCTGTGTGTAAAAGAATATGTGTGTCCTTAAATTTAATGTATTCATGTATAATGTGAAATTAATCTTGAAAGATTTTGACAAGCTGAATCATTGTTATACATCGCATCTAACGTATATACACAATTGAATGTGTTGTAGAGAGGCAATACAGTTGACCTTCGAACTACCACTCAAACAGTTTGCTGTAGGTATATGCTTAATCTTCAGTTACTCTGTAGCAAATTTGGCGTCCTCCGTGTTGTCTACTGTGTTATGTTGCCGTGGCGGTTGATTGTGATATGTGTGCTGTGGTGCATCTGACGCTGGGTTTCAAATTTAGCGACTTACTGGGGGTCGTAATTACGGTTAAACTAGGTGGTTTGGAAATGGTGGTATTGGTGGTATGTGTGCTGTGGTGCATCTGACGCTGGGTTTCAAATTTAGCGACTTATTGGGGGTCGTAATTACGGTTAAACTGGGTGGTTTGGAAATGGTGGTATTGGTTCTTCGTGTTCGTTGTACGACAATATATTGGGTCATGATGGACTAAATTCGAAAACCGATCATTGATATCGCTGACAATTACAGAAGCTGTATGGATTGTAAAGACCACCAATATTAAATAACGTATCAATAACTTTGTCGATGAACAAAATATAAACGTTAGTAAAAGATATTTCATAACAGTGATTTACGAACAATAGACAATCAGTGCAAACTACAGCAACTTAACAAATGGTTATTGCATAATTAATATATGTGTGTATGCTTGTATGGAACGCGATGGCGCTGTGAACATGTGTATGTTTAGAGGAAAATTTGGGGACAAATTTTTGCCCGACGGAGGGGATAATGTGACGCATTGAATCCTCGTTTGATAGCTTATTCCTATTATCTGATCCTACCATCGTATGTGTATTTCATACGCATCTATTGTGAGAAAATTCTCGTGGGAAACACTGCGTAATTTTACTCACCTTGTCATATGTACCACGCGCAGCGCATTTATGGTTGAATAATGCGTAATGTAGGTTGCGTGACACTTGCATACGTTTAGTGTAACTTGTGCGACGTATGTATATATTATAGCGCATAGGGAGAGTATGCTGTATAAACTATTTATTATAACTGCTGGTATGTTTGTTTATTTATTTATTTACATTTTTTATAATATGTATGTAGTGGCACGTGAACTGCGACTGTTTGTAAGATGTCGTACGTTGTGGTCATAACTGGCAGGGGGATGGTTTAGGCATATAGAGCTTTTGATGCCAAACGTCAGAGGGCCTGCTGTAGATTATGCAAACCAAATTTGGCCACGATCGCCACACTCGGAGTTACGCACCTCATTCCCTCGGTCATTTCTGGTAATAATATTTTATTTAATTCTTGAAAATTATAACTTTAAGAAAGTGTAAAACAATTTTAAATTTTACAATTTGTGTGCCGGGGCAATAGTTTGCTTACTTATCGGATTTGAGTGTAGCCCCTGGGTGCCTTAACTGTTACACTTACATTAGTCGATATGTAAGTTTATTTCTGCTGAATTTTCTGTAAAATCTCAAAATTCGTTATGAGTTGGGATTCCAGGAATTTCGTAAAAAGGGGTTCTCTAACGCAAAAATTAAAACTTTATTAAAGAGCGAATTTAACAATTCTAAGAATTCGAAACCGGGTTGGCAGCGATTATATTAAAAATTATCGGATTAGAGAGATTTGAGAACTAGATTTCTTTTGACTTCCAAGAAATCGGGTTTAGAAAGTGTATTTAAGCGGTTGCGCAGTTAGATTGGGGCCTCAGTCGGCCTCGGAAGCTGTGCAATCAAGATGAGTACGGTTCAGCCGTTTATTTTTTATTGCATGTAGAGTTTGTAATTTGTTATAGTGTGTGAAATAAACTGTCTGAATTATTAGTGTTACAAGTTAAGGCCTTAGGAATAAGCTCGTGAAATAAATTGTCCGTGGTTCTCGCATTGGGGAATATTGTAGTAACCAACTATTAATTCGTGTGTAATCTACGGTGGAACTAAACACCCCTAGGACCACGTAGGCTACAGAACTACAAATGGTTATGTGGTAAGTTTTGGTAATCCAAGGCGATATGAAATAAATAAGCCTCTGGAAGTTCAGGCAATAAGGGGTGTCAAGCTTATGAACCATTGTAGATAAAATCGTTCTTGAAGTAAGGATTCAGAGTGCTATGGTATCTACTAAAACCGAAAGTTTGGCACGAAAATCTTGCTTCAATAACAGATATATGGTATACTACAAATAATTTCTTGATAAGTTCTAATTATCCAAGGCCATAGAAAAATATGAAATAAATACGCCTGTAGAAGTTAGGTAATATGCTGAGCAGCCACTAAAACACATCAGAAATCATTAATAAACTAGAAACTTTATTTCAGCACTGTAAGACGCTGTAGAAGGTAATGTTCAATCCTGTACAAAAGCAAGGCTTCGCACTGGTTACTTGCATGCATTTCACACAAAAAATTTATGTGTATTTCGCGCGCACTACACCAGAAATACTCAAATTCTCCTAACTATACGCTCGTAAATGATTCAAAATTGTAGACGACTTGCTACCCGCACTATGTTGGTCCTATTATCTACTTAGTTCACTCTAACTGCTCGCCATGTTACAAATAAATTCACCTTTAGTAATTAGTTTTATTCAAGAGTTGCCACCCCATACTTCTACTCAGTAGTGTATTTAACTATGATACATTTTGTAGGCACCAAGCACAACAAGCATATATATTTAACTGAACATAGGACAGCACAAATGTGGGCGAATACATCTGGAAATAGAGAACACACTGAACCATAATTAATGTTTTAAGATATCTATTGTTTGCAGTGACTTATTATCAACAGCATCCCGATTCATATAAGAACGTTGTTTACATTAAGTTTATACACGGTATAGTGTTGTTGTTTTCACGCACAAGATCAACCTTCCTCCTGAAAAAAATTATTGCATATTTAAAGAAATTTCTAAAAATTGCTATGCATAAGTAGTTGTCACTTTCAGCAGTTTTGCGTTCATAATTATAGCACTTCTATCAAACGCTTCAAAACGCAGCAGATTCTGAATTATGCGTTCGTCAGACCTATGGTTTCCAGCCTCATGGATAATATAATACGGTGTTGCTCCCTAGAAGGGCCCAGATTTTTCGCTAGAACCCGGTGGGTTTTCATTCCTTTCAAATACTTCGTTAAAAATCCTGAACGAAAAAGTTGGAAAATATGCAAAGTATTCATTTTTGCTGCCTCAAAGATTACTAACAAGAACACTAGAACTAATGTGATGAGACGGTTCTGTTAATACAGCAAAAAACTTCACAAAAACTTCAAAAACCTTATATGCTAAACATGAGTTGGGCATTGAACATAAGGATTGGCAATTCAACGCTCCACCACCATTCAGCCAGTAGTGCAGGTCTGTTAAGTTGTATTCTTCCGGCAGTTTGTACGTCACCATGCTTCAGCACCAATAAGGTTTCTAATTCGGCTGATAGCCTAATCATTGGGTATTAATATTGTTTCCTATTCCTAAACAAAACAAAAGACAGTAGCTGCTGCGGTTATTTAATTTTACTCAAAACCCCGCGACAGCAGTCGATTAATTAATAGGATAAATTCAACGGTTATTTTGATTGCAGAAAACAATATAATAGAAATTGTAGCCATTAAATATTGTGTAATTCAGATGTAATAAATTCAAACCTGACATTTGTTCAATCAGTAGTATGTTGTTCTAACGATGTGACAAACTTTTGTAACAATGTCTTAAGACAGCCCCCTGGTGCCATACATAATAAAAACATTATTAAACAATACTTACAAACTTTGTGCGCCCAACAATTTGAAAACTTTATGCACTGTTTCTAACGATGTGACAAACTTTTGTAGCAATGCCTTAAGACAGCCCCCTGGTGCCATACATAATAAAAACATTGTTAAACAATACTTACAAACTGTGCGCCCAATAACTTGAAAACTTTATGCACTGTTTCTAACGATGTGACAAGCTTTTATAGCAATTTCTTAAGACAGCCCACTGGTGCCATACATAATAAAAACATTGTTAAACAATACTTACAAACTTTGTGCGTCCAACAACTTGAAAACTTTATGCACTGTTTCTAACGATGTGACAAACTTTTGTAGCAATGCCTTAAGACAGCCCACTGGTGCCATACATGATAAAAACATTGTTAAACAATACTTACAAACTTTGTGCGCCCAACAACTTGAAAACTTTATGCACTGTTTCTAATTGACATCCTTAAATGGGTGTGTTAATTCTTAAATTACATCCAACCAATAGATTTTTCTAATCTTCGAAAACTCAGATCAGTGCGTTAGGGACCGAATTTTTCGCAAGGAAGAAAGTGGTAATCTTGCCAAATAGTAAAGCGTAAATATTTGCGTACATAGGTGGAACTTTTCGTCTCCGGTAAACAGTCCGTGCATGAGCTGTTCTGAATTTTGCATACGCCTGGACTAACATTAGCAGCTGTGGTGAATATAACTTAGATCACTCGACTATATGCTTTGTGCCATTTTAGAGCCGTTGTTCGGATCCTTAGGGTTAAGCAAACAAACAACACATGGACAGCGTAAAATACTCAACAAAATTTCCGAGCGCGTGCACGCGAACGCCATTATCTATACTCTGTGTTGTTGTGCATCGAAGGGTTAGTGAAAACCGACTGACAAACCGCCTGTTTTAACACCTGCGGTAGGGACCAAGACGACAAAACAGTAGTTCATTAAACATTGCCCTGCGGGTCTTATGTGGTAATATTATGGCATTGCAGGAAAAAAACTTAGGAGAAACGCACATTTCTCTGAAAACAAAGCATTTAGAAATACAGGGAAATGTTATGCGGCGTTCAAGTTATAATGTTCCCAAAGTTTCGAAATTATTTACCCCACTCAGTGTCCAGCATACGCTCGACAACAGGGTGTCTTAAACACCCGCATGCCTTTTATAAAAATTCTAAAGAGTATCTAACTAGGGGTTTTGTCATTTGCCTACGGTGTCAAAGACACTATGTTATATTTGTAGAATAATGGTCGATGTACGGCATACAATCTTGTCAACCTGAATATTTTTAGATATAATTACCGAATATTTCAAAAAGCCAAAAACGCGACTGGCTTTTTCACCCAATTAGCTACGAACGGTGTCAGTTAGTGTCAATTCACGAAAAATGGTAGTTAAGGGTATGTACGCCACCGCAAATAAAAATGTAGTAGCTGAGGGTGCGTTGTATACCGTATCGAATGGATTTATTTTGTGGGCGTGACCCGGACTGTCTATACCGCAGGGTCGCGACTACCGGAGACAAATGTTCCGGTGGTGATATTATAAGGTGAACACCGCGTTACAGCGTGAGAATTGCATTAGTATATGCTTACCTCCTCCTCTCCCGGTTCAGGACCTTCAGCTACTTTAAAAACAAGTTCTTCTGGCGGCGGAGGACAGTTTGGAAAGTGCGGTCGGGTGCCAGGCTGCAACGAACAACAATATATTTTACAAACAGAATTCATAATAAAAATTGTAGAAGAATTGACACCTGGTTATACTGAAGTACTTCAGGTTGTACGACGCTGTTGTCCATAGGTGTTGCTAGGCTGTTACCTTCCTAAGGGTAGGATCCCTCAATCAAAACCTATCTTCACTGAAAGCTCGGTACCACCCCATCAAAAAATCTGGCGGGAAATCCTAAAAAAAATGTTGACAAAAATTGTGGAAAACGGGGCAAAAATTAGAACAAAATAGCAAAGAATTCATGAAACTTTTAGTAAAAATTAGGTAAAATAGACAAAAATTCTTAAATATTTATCGAAATTGGAAAAAATTTATGAGTTCCTGAAAATCACGACAAATTACGGTCCCATGCCTGACCCCCCCCCCGCCTCGCACCGTCGTATAATATAAAGTATATGACTCTAACCAAAAGTCATAGTCTTGCGCTGATTTTTATTATGAACTCTTAATAATCATACGAATGCATGCGCGAAAGTTTTTTCACATTTTGAAGCAAATGTTTTCTAAATTTCGACAAACATTTGTTGAGTTTTCAGCGTTTGCGCTTGAATCCTCATAAATATGCCAATCGCATTAGCTGTGAATCATTCTGGTATATAGATAACTAAAGAACATTTTGGCTTTTAACGAGTATGGCTTTGATTCGCAATGAAGTTGCTGACAAAATAGTTCAAAACTCTAGGCTTTTCTCAATCATCGACATTCATGATGTTTTTAGTGTTCTCCAGACTTAAGGGTTATTATATTCACATCAAATGGTAATATAACGTAAAGGGCTTTGAAACTAAGTTTACCATTAGTTTAGTCGAATGCACATCTAACAAACAGTGAGGTTGCAGAGTGGAAAGAAATAGAAAAAAGTAAGGCTGACTACTCTGAGTACATTGAAAAACCGTATAAGCTACAAAACCAAAGGGATTATCTATGTCACTGTCTGCTAAGCCAAATTCATTCAGGCTAGCAGTATGCACATATGAAAGAATGCTAGGAGTACCGTGGCCATTTAGTCGCTGCCCGGTGGCGGGTTTCCGACGCTAGCGCAGTGGCAACAGATCTATCTCAATGATTTTGGATTCAAAATTCTGGTGGAGCCTAGCGGGGAATGTACAAAATTTAATGGTCCGGTTGGGTCCTGTAGCTCTATCTTGACTGATTGCCTAGCGATGCAATGATCTGCCATCCTGTGGCAGGCTCTTGGCTTCTGGCCTATCCTATTATATATATAATAATGTTTATTGCTCAATGCGAAATGTCTAGTTTGTTTTTGTACAAGTATATTTGAGTTGGGATTCTGTGGGAGTTTAGGAAGCCAGCAAAGGGGGTTAGGATGAAAATTGTTTCAGGTGGTGTTGTGAGGATCAGCTCCAGCCAGTGGGGGTAGCCTAAGCTTCCGGTTGAAATGGAAACCGATCGTTTTGCGTGGGGTAATGTCCAAGAAGCGTCAATAAAATAGCGCTTCAGGAAGATAAGGACTGCGCCTGTGACTTACATTTAAGGACGAACAAAGTGATATAGGGGTTTCGCACTGCGGGAAAGGGTAGGCCTGATTCACACATTGCCGGCATCATGGTTTTGTTTTTCATACGTTCATTAATTACAATGCGAGTTTTGTTTTGCTTTCTTTCTTCTGGGACGCAAAGCGTCACACAGCTGGAATGTCGCAAATGGCCAATGAGCAAATTCTTGAAAACCCTGTGGTTCATTATGTACTCCAAATGATAAAGAAATGTGCCTGACCTGGATTGTTGACTGAACCCTTTACTTTTAGGGCTTTCGTTAATGTTTAAATAAACCATAGACGACAAATGCTCATAAAACATAAATTACATGCACCGAACCGGCTGGTAGCCTAGCTTAGTTAGGACTAGAATACTGAACTGGAGCTGGAGGCAACTGTCCGGTCTCTGCATCCCTGGTAAAAGAACAATTATGTTTATGCGATTGCATGGACGTAGTGACATTGAATAGAAAATGACATTTCATCAAGCGATATCTCAGTATCAAAATTTACCAGCGTTGAGTCGTTCGTAAAAAGCATACCGCCCTGAGCCAATTTAAATAATATCAATTTCTCTATCTTTGGAACTAGCTAAGAAAATCGCCATGTATATGCATTCACTAATATGATTAAATTTACCAACATCAATACAGGAGCTGAAAGCGTTCTAGAGTGAGCCAGCACGGTTGTTCAGAGAGTCATTCTGCGCACCGACTAACAGTTATTTGACCCAAGCGACGTTATAGGAGACTTGCTCCGTCTTCCACTCCTACGCCGTGGAAATATTGGTAAGGAAGTCTCGCCAATTAAGGCTCACCCCCGTTTCGGTGCAACCCAGAACAGCCATGCTTGCAAGTTTACGCCAGGAATCAAACTCGCTGGCGCTTGGCTCTTTCGCCGGCAGACATAATGTGACAGTCCCGCTAAAAATTAGTTTGCTCCTAAAACCACTTGGAATTGTACACTCACACCTGCACTAAATTTATTGAAGTCAGAATCGATAATCAACTGTGTACGAAACTTCGTTTCAACTAAGTAAACGAACTTTATCAGTGTTCAATCAGTCCTGTGATTATTGAGCAGACCCGGAATGGGCTCCAGCATAAAACTTATTAGGGTTGGGAGTATCAGTGAATTTCTCACTCGTTGATTACTCCACTGGGCAAGATAGTGCCACCAGTTCGTGCACCCAATCATCCTAATCGATCTGAAGATGCACCGCGCCATAAAGGCTGCCCAGGAGGTGATGATGGTCGCATTGGCCACGCTTCATCACAGATCTTCGGGGAACCACAGGGAACACCCTAAATGAGAGAATGGCGATTGAACTCTCCCGCCGGTGACCTCGCATGCCACTAGAAGCTTAGACGACCTAAAAACGTTGTCCACCCGTGGCCTGCATAGCTAACCTATTGCAGGGGCCTGATCCAGAAGCCTTTGCGGGTTGGTGAAGCCGTGGCCATCTGGGTACCATAACAGGAAATGATGCAGCTGCATACAACATGCACGTCTTAGTACATTTGAACTAATATTTTGAATTTTAGCACGAATGTTTGAGATATTTTTTCTTTACAAATTACATTAAAATTTTGACCAAACTTTAGCTTAAAGTAACTATTGTTCCAGTGCAATCGCCACGCGGTTATGAGGCAAAATATGTCCTTGATTGCAACTTAGAACAATATGTGCACGTATCGGGCATAGGTTTAGTCGTCAGAGAAGTTAAATTGTGTTTTTCCCGATTAATATTTGTTTTGTGTTTATCCCGATTAATATTTGTTATAACCTGGGTTAAATCTAATGGTAGCTATTGTTAACAATGTTGCGTATCCAGCGTTGGTCTTTTCAAAAATTCACTATTGTACAGGAATTTAACTTTTTGAACACTTTAAACATTTGTAAATAAAATTATCAATTTAATACATTTTATTCAGTGAAACTTGTTTGTAGACTGTACACGCTACGCTGAGTACAGTCCTACAACAGGTTTTAGGCCAGTCCTGCTGCCAATGAGACAATTTGGATGTAACAATTAGAAAAGCGCTTTTACCTTGTCAAAGATATGTTTTCGTTCTCCAAATGTTCGTCTGTCGGTTTGACGATCAAATTTGCTTGCCACTGCTATTTTAGGCTAAAATAAAATGTGATGTATCTTATTTTGAGAACGATCTAATTCGGACTGATTGACGTAACATTGTATACTCTGAAGGTGCACAAGTCAGTGCGGACGACTCGGGAGACGGCTGAGTCACCCTGGTTGAAAGCACATATTGACGTTAGCTAAGACTAAGGGATAAGCTTAAGCAAAAACACACAAATTGCTAGCATCGATCACGCGAGTTTCGCCTAGGAAATTAGAGAATATCAAGTTACAATAAAGTTAACTATTCAGGTAATCAAAATATACACTGAAAACTAAATTTCATAAAAATATCGTTGTTATTTATTTGAAGATCCGTGTTTCCTTAGACAAGCTTTCAATACATCATCGAAATACTCCAACTACGACAAGTTCGCGATTGTATTCTCAAATAATAAATGTTTTCAGTAATGGAAGGCTAGGCGTTACAACCATTCAAGCTCACTCCGAAAGTGGCTGAAAACATACCGTATTCTGCTATTGCAGGCAATAAATGAACAGGAACTACATTGAAATAAAGCACTATAAACTCTAACTGCCTACATGCACCATATCAGCCATGTTCTATAAATTACAAAAGAGATGACCAATCAATTATGAAATACATTCAGTTGAAAAGTTAAGCACATAGAACCGTCCAAAAATTTAGTTTGATTTCCTAAAGTCGACGCTTAACCAAAATTCGAACTAATCGAGATCTAACCAAATGAATAATTTTTCACTCGTCGGAAATATCCTAAAACAGTTTCATCAAAAATTATATCTCAAATTTCATGACATAAGCGCAACGTAACATCTACTGTGTTAGGTTTGGGAAAAGTATAGTTTAGGTAAGCTTTACTATATAACGAACAAAATGAGTTTACTATTTGCATATTTTTCATTTCATATTATTTTGCAAACAGTAAACGCCTTTCGAAAATTTAACGACAGTGCCGTTACAGATTCCGTTTAGAATTTTTACGGTCGGGGTTCTGGTCAATGTTGATTCCACTCAAATTAATAAACAGTTTTATTGAAACATATTTTAGCAAACATTAGTTTTAACGTAGACTCTCTAATAGCAAAAACTTACAGGATATCGTGAGTTGGCCGCACTGAAACGAACAAAAGGTGTAAAAATTCAATTAAACATTACAACATGCAATAATAAATAAGATTTTGTAAATAACAACTGGCTATGCTTTTACTAGCTGCGCAGCGACCATCTCGCACAGTGTTCTGATACGAAGCACAGCTCTGAGAAAACATACCAGTTCAAAACATTACAATGCGTTAGGACTTGTATGTAAACAATAATTTTTCTTCTGTCATTAATTTTCAAATTTTCTGTGACAAATCTTCATAAGTAAACTCAATAACACTAAAGAAATGTCATTAATTCTGCAAGTGTTACAGCAGTTATATAACCTTATTATGTTGTCTTGATGCTACTTTAACTACTCTGATAATTATGCCAAAACAGTTTTGAACCCGGTAGTTCCTGAACTCAAAAACACACATGCCCGTATGATTCCATATATTGTAGTCAGTGCTATGCCTCACATGGAATTGAGCTATATATGGGGATAATAGTGATCCGTGATAGAAAAAATCTGAATCCAGATTTTGGATGAATCCACACTTAAAATTATATCATTTAGATATTCGCTGAAAAATATCATTACATGTAATACGTGACAATTGATTACTCTTCAAGGGCTTAATTTTCAATATAGCTTAAATTTTATCAGTATAGACAGCATCCGTAAAGTACGAGTTCCCATCAAAATTATACTTATTACGCCAAAGAATACTGAAATAATTTCGCCATGCACAAATCGTTTTAAATTTGGCTGGTTGTTTTAAACACCCATTATTATTGTTATTTTTAAATCACCGAGTCATATTTGATATTCAAAAAGGTCTGTTAAATAAAGTTAAATTGCATACCTCGGCACCACTGCTGCTAAAGAAAAGAGCAACCGATCTAAAAATCTTAGTTCATTATTTGGTAGCGGATGCAAACAGTTTACTTTATCATAACTTGACTGTTTAACTTTTTTAAAAAATAATGCGTATGCTAGCCGTTTAAAACAGCATAATCATCATCATCATCATCATCAGGATATATAGTTGTTGGAATCCGTTGCAATGGCGTCGGCTACGACTGCACCATGACGTCAGCATCTTTCTTTATTTTCCCCGATCTAATGCGACTTCTCTTCGCAGTCCAGTCATCTTGATGTTCACCCTCACCACATCGTCCCATCGTTTCTTTGGCCTGTCACGCGGTACAGTTCCTTCGATTTGGACATTCGTTGCCAACCTCAGTTGCTCGATTTCCTTTCGATTACCTATGACCATGATTTTCGTCCTGGCAACATTGACCTTCAAACCTTTTTCCTTCAAGGTCGGCATACCACATCCCTAGTCGATGTATCGGTTCTTCCCTTGACTTGGTGGTATGACCAAATCATCAGCGAACAAGACTTCCCAATCCATGGTATGTGCTCCAGGGGTTTAACTTACTCCCGGGTCGTGAAATGTTATAATTTTTTAACATTAAATGGTCTATTAAATAATGTTAAAATGCACATTTCGGTACTGCTCGGGAAAGAATGAGACAAATCGTTTGAAAATCTTAGTGTATTGTATCATTGTTACCCCTTACGTCATTGCCTTCATTTTTGCTGTGAACCTGCATCGTAGCAACATAAAACTCAAGCAATGCACCTTACTGAACCGTATTAAAGCTGCTTTTTACGTATCGCATAAAATAGCATCTATAACAAAATTGCATGACATACTCTGGGTCTAAACCTTTCTTTAGCGCTTTGTTTCGATTGATTTGCCTCTGTCGTTCGTTCAATTCTTTAAGCTGAAATAAGTTTATAAAATGAGTGTTAATATTTTCTGTCCGAACATTTATTATTAATTATAATCAAGATTCAGCTTGTTAATAGTTTGTTATAAAATAACAAATTTCAAACTGTTTAAAACCTTTCAAATCGTAACAACTATATTACATGCAGAAATCCTGAAGATAAGTAGTGTTTCAAAGGCGTTGATTGGTTCTTTTAACGGAGGTGGATGTTGATGATAATGTTATACAATGTGGAGCGATACGTAGACTAGGATTGTTATGGAGTGAATGTTTGGACGTGCCTTGTTTTACGCTTTTCTTACCGAAGAACATTTATAAGTTCAAGCTACAGCTGAGACATAGCTTAGTCGATAATGACGCAGCTACAATATAAAAGTTTTGCGGCTCTATTTGTAGCTAAAGCAAAGCATTGTTCAATGCAGTAAGAAATGGAATTTAGTTCATAATATTATGTATTAATGAAACCTTAATTTAGTGTTATTTGGAAAATGAATATGTACTTTTACCGCTGAGTCTAAATAATATAATACCATAAACTATTGCATAGTAGTCATTTAGCTACCGTTTCCAATTAAGTATGTATTTAGAGCTAAAAAAATTAAATTTTTACACATTTGATTTCTTTGTCTGATTTAAAACGTATCGTAACAAATGATTGTTGTGCAATTCACCATTTGTGTTTTAATGTGTAAATAAGATATACTCTTCAATTTGAAATCAGTGAGCCGAGATGAATAGTTTCGTGCTTCGA
The DNA here is from genome assembly GCA_030248225.1 of Trileptium ribeirensis. Lineage (NCBI taxonomy): Eukaryota > Metazoa > Nematoda > Enoplea > Enoplida > Thoracostomopsidae > Trileptium > Trileptium ribeirensis. The sequence goes on from JASANE010023389.1 coordinate 100,746, forward strand.
TCTAGGATTTTTTCTCGTCGTTCAGCTGGTAGTTAAGCTAAAACGTGCGCGTTGATTCAATACTTTAAATTTGATGAGCACCTAACTAAAATCTGTTCCCAGCTTACATTCTAATTATGCAAAATAAAATATATAATTATACACCACCACCGAAATCTCAATATGGTTTAATAAAATAGAATTCACAGTTTCAATTTTCAACATACGTCATATTCTTGACGTTCATGACGCTTTTCCAAGTCGTACCGATCAGCTTCGAGACGACAAATCATCTGATGAAGCTCTTTGATCTTCGCCCGCAGACCCTACAACAACGTTGGAAATGTCGAATTTTTGTAAATGTCGATTTTTGTTGTTTATTTTAATTTATTATCTAAGGTTCCAAACTACTAGTTTAACCAAATCATCGCCTAGCTTGAACCAAGTAATTGCTATTATCAAACTTGTTATGAAAATCATCTGTTTGGTTTTCAAACCCGTAGGTTACATACTTTATTGGTTGAGATATTAAAAGAAAACGCAACATCACAGTAAACAAAAATAGTATGGACTATTCCTTGCGTACAGTTCGGTTTGTTCTTCGTCATATTTTTGGACCAAATTTTGAAATGATAGTTTTCATGAGTATAAGATTATTGATTTCAAAAATTTCCTCAAAAATATCATTATAATCATAAAAAGAGGCAGTTGTTCATAGTTTATTTCTGACGTACCGCTCGTTTGCTTGTTTTTCATTTCACGAGCAGTTCACAAATAATAAGATACATTATTACAACTAACATCTCGAAACAAAAAAAATGATTACCGCTGTATCCAATCCAGACATATCAGATTTAATCGAAATCTTAGCAATAAATTCTTTTTTCTTTTCTTCCATTTGTTCTTTAGTAAGGCCCATTTCCGCTTTTGCTTGAACGATATTTCCAAACTGAAATAGGACATAGTAATGCAAAGTTTTATGATCATATTAAAGCATTGCTTTGAACCATGGCGCTATTTGAAAGCAAGAAGCACTTCAAGTTCGCGTGCGGTGCAGATTAATCAAAATGTATGCTATTTTGTACAAGTCATTTTGTAGCATACTAGATGCTTCACTAGGACCGGTGGGTCTACATTTAACTTCTACTTTATATAACTAGTCAGAAAACAGTGCAATGCACAGAAGTTGCCCAGGAAATTTAACACACAACGGGGATTAAATAAGTGGCATAAATATGTCCAAAAGGACGCACTATAAAATTATGACAAAAACGAAGCAGTTAATCGGTTGACAGTTGATAACAAAAATCTGAGTATAAATAATGGGCTCTTCCATATTGTTCACTTCTGCTGAAGAAATACACAGATAAATGTCATATTGGGTTTTAGAACTGGTAAGGATTATGAAAACAGCCAAATTATAATAGGCATTGGGCAGTAGATTACTGGCAAATGAAAGTTTTGCGTCTCTTTGCACAATTTTATCAAGTTTTAAGTTTGAATGAACTACATTTTTCTTTAGTTGACCATGATGCAGGAACTACCCTAAAGCCATATGTAACCAGTAATATTATATGCTCAGGTAAAATAATATATAGTCAGATCAGTTCGTATACTATGAACCTCCATGTGACAAGAGCGAAATTTTGGAAAATTTCGTCAAATATTTACTCTTTTATCCGTAAGTAATGTGGACTCACTGTTAGTTGTAGTTGTAAGCCCTATAAAATTTTATACATTATCTAAATCAAAGTCAAATGGGTTCGCATAATTCTATGTTTCAAATGAAGGCATCAAACATTGTGCTGATTGTTGCCCAAAACATCAGTTCTGCGTCCCTTACTTTCTCGCAACAAACACTGTGGACGAGATATTAGCATTGTATTTGTACCACATAAATTCATATCGACCGTAAAAAATTCGGCTAAATGGAACAACGTATTCTCATGTTATAAATGATCACATTCAAATTTGGCTTGATTTTGGCAAGAAGAGGGTTATTCAACACTAGTTCCTCAACAAGTAGAGCTACAGACAAACACGCGTGAACGAATATGCTAACCCCTAAACATACCAAATAGAAAAACAATTAGCCAAACTTGGTTATCTGTTTCTGAATTATAGTTGTTGAAAAAGTGTTGTTATTTTGCAAACATGAAAGCAAAAAATTAGCTATGCCTAATTAATTTAGATAAAACGTTTAAATCTAAAAAATTTGGTAACTAAATGTATTCATTTTACGAAATATATTTTCACAGAAGAAGAGTTAATGGACGATATATCTATGGCTGGATGGACACTAACATCATCGACACTTGTGGAAACCCCGTGTCGAATGCTTCTACCGTTGCGAAGATTACTTTCAATGGTCATTTTTTGGCATTAATGTTTACTACAACCTAGGCTCTATAAAACCAATGATAGCAATAGCGTTTTGATGATCCATACCATTCGTTTTTCACCATTTCTACATTATAATCATAAAGGTATCATCATCATTAGAACAAATTCAAAACGGTAACCTGGCTTGACGTCAAAAATTAAATTTAATAAAATAAAAGCTTATTTTGAGTCCATTTTAATTTATTATAAAAATCTCTCCCGTTAACCTCATTAATTGCTTATGGCCAATTTTATTCATCATATAAGCTATGTTTCCATTCAATTTAATTTAGCTTGTTAATATCACTGTGTCATTTTGAATGTATCCCTAACAGTGCAAAACGAATTAACAATATATATAGTATGCTCTTCACAGATGCCCGTAGGGGCATCCAGGTAAATTTGCCCTAAGGGTTGGCCTTCCTAAACCATATCTCCTTCAAATCAAGTGTAAAATGGTCTTTCCTTAAACATTACATACAAAAGTATTCAGTAAGATTTCAGTAAGTTTCAGTAAGATTCAGTATTTCGTTTATTCAGTGGTTCAGCGCTGCGGGATAACGCCACAAATTTGTCAATGATACTTTGATCGTTTCCAGCACCGACAATGACATTTTGAATGAAGCGTACGTCATTTCGCCAAAAATGCCAGAAACTTGTATAACACTTATATAATTTGTGTAGAATAGCATTTTAAATAAAACACCACAAGCTACATGTCAGTGGTATCAATAGCAAAAATTAGCCTAGTGAGGTGAAGAACAATGAGTGGTCGCCATATATAATTATTGATGGCTACACGTTAGTCAATACGGGATAACTATACGCCCAAGCTTGTTTCAACATACGTTCCAACAAAGCGAAATAGAAATTTTACAGCACTTTCATTTAAAATAAATAGGTTCGGAACCTGTTTCATGACCGAGCAGGTTTTTCGAATTTCTATTTTTGACCACCAAGCCAATTTTATGTCAGAATCTTATGCGGTTTAAAAACCTAAATTTTTCACACCTCAAAAATGTACTATTAATATGTACACAATAGCTGCATCTCGAACCTTGTCAGCAGCACTTGGCTCTCCTCCTGGCTGTTTTTGGATAACAAAATTCGGGCCTCCACCAGTATTCAAACCGGCCATCATTTGGTGCCGTTTCGCTTTTTCTTCTTCTTTCTTTCGTTTTTCCGCTTCCATTTTCGCTTTACGTTCTTCCTGAAATTAAATCAATTAGCAAGGACATGTGTACTTTGTTTAATTAAAAATGATGTTTTTAATTGGTTACGTTGTTGAGAACAATTGCAACTTTTTGCTCTTGTCAAACGATTATTGTCCCATAAACCATAAATTAAAAACCATAAATACTTCTAGCATTATTACCTGTGTTTTGGCATTGTTTACAGCTTTTTGCTCTTATCAGGCCCTAGTTATTTGAAGTTTCTACAATTATACAATGTTTCGACAGTTAATTAATTCCCACAATTTCATATTTTTTACACTTACGTGCTTGTTCAGAGTATCAAAAAGTATGGGGAGATGTAAAACTTGAACCTACGACTTGACACTGAAGAGTGTCATTTCTCCAATGCAAACGTAATGCTTCACTAAACTGCTGGTGACCCCACTAGCTATCTTAATTCGCAATAATCCTTGTGAAATCTACATCCATTGTTACCGAACAAATAGGAAATCGATTATATTCAGTGCTAGCACCGAGTGAGCTATGTTCAATCAGATCACGACAGTTTAGTAATCTTTCCTACTTTTGACAGATGATCTGTCTCTAATCGCGGACAAATTTAAGTAACTGTGACGTCACAAACCAAACGATCCTGTGATTTATCAGTTATTGTTTGCAAACAGAACTCTTTTTAAATCATAATCCACAAACATGAACCGAAAATAGGTTATTTCGGCGCACTAGAAACTGTTCCGTTACTCATATTTTTCGCAAAATAACGAAATAGGATAACCAGCGGAGTAGTCTCAAGTTTTGTCGTGTATAAAGACAAAAAATATAAATAAATACAATGGCACCGGCAACATGTTTTAAAATATTCTAGTACTGCGAAAAGGTTACGACCCGTAATAAATCCCAGACAATGAGGCGATTTGCTTAAGGCCCAACCTAAAACTTTTGCTTACATCTTCTTGTCTACGACGCTCTTCTTCAGCCCTTTGTCGTTCTAGAATTTGTTGTTCTTCTTCTTCGCGTTCACGCCGTCGACGCTCCTGAAAATGCGCGAAAACAAAAGTGAAAACAGATGTTGCGTCGTGTTGTAGTGTTTCAAATAGGGATGATTCTACCGATTTGGCTAATTTTGGTTAAAATGCATATGAATATATCAGTTGACACTGTTTGAATTATAGGTAACAGTCAAGACGTCCAAAAATTATACCCTAAGATTCCCAAGGAATTTTAACCATACACATTGAGCACTTGACGACAAACGTGTGTTTGATGCCTGCATTTATACCACTGTGACATAAGTATACCCGTCTTAGGAAGATATGAAGGGTATTTCTGATCCTGTAATAACCCGGACTATCGATCTATCCATCATAGGCTCCGTCTCAAAATACGGCACCAGAGTAGCTAGATAGATCAATTGATGTCATTGATGTTAGAACGTTTCGAAGTATGTAGCAGGTCTAATACCAAATGTTTGGACCCTATACTACAGGTGTGCCACAGTCACAGAAATGAGGGCACGCCCGTCCCCTTCATGGGCAACATCGTTCCAATGCCACAAATGGGAGCATAGTTACGCTCTGGGTTAGCTTTGGATATAATTTTCAATTATAACATACTACGTTTTTGTATTCTGTCGTAGTCTAAAAATAACTTTTCGCGGGAAAAGCACAGCCTCTGAAATTAAAAACAGGGCGATTGTTCCTATAAATAAAGCCAAAGCACTTACTTATATGACTAGAAGAGACAAACATCTTTTCGGCAGATCAGAGCCAAATGGCCACGAACCAATAAATATAAAGGTGATAACCTGGCCAGCCACAATAATTACCCGGTGGCTTCTGCACATTGATGTAAAGATATAACTTTATACAATAAAACATTTATGTGAGCTTTTAACGATTTCTTTAAAGCGTCAATTCCTTTATATTACGGCAGAATGTGAAACTGGATTCAGTTTAGTTGGGATTAACTCACACGAAAAAGAATTTTATCTACCTGTTTCTCTTTGAGCATACGCAATTCCTCTTCTTCACGTTCGCGCTCCTGTCGGCGCTGTTCTTCATATTCTTTCAGACGCTCGGCTTCTTCCTCGTCTTGACGTTTCTTGGCAGCCTGTAACAATTAATAACTCTAAACATTTCGTTTCAGCGAAAGACAAATGGGATGAAGTTGAAACATTAAATGAAAACGTTCCATAATTTCACAAAATGTAAATATTTTTTGCAAAATTTCGATATTCGTCTTTTTCACTTCTCGTCCAAACTAACACCTATAAACTGGGGCCAGCCGTTGATGATGACTTTCGATATCGTGGGAATATAACGGTCAGCGCCATATGTGCAATAGCCCCACAGCGATATGGTTTTTAGGCCCTTATAATATTATTGCCCGAAAATAAATGCAGTAATAAACCAAAAGTGTGAGTACAGTTTCTAAAATTTAAATACCTAACTTGATGACATTTCAGAAGATACATCTCTCAAAGCTGCTAAAAGAATAAGCTGGTATTGCTTTATTTTGGTTTTTGCCAAATGGGATAAATAGTTCTTAAATAGTAGAAATAAAATTCTGACCAATAATTAACAACAATATTTTACCTCCATTGCAGCCTGGGCTTCACTCATTGCTCCCCTGAAATCAAAATTACTTACTTAGAAACGAAATGGTCCTGAACAACTTAAGACGAATAATCGAATCAGATAACTTTGTTATTCATCAATAAATCCTAATAGTCATACGTAACATATATGCGACATCATTGATCACACACAAAAATTCCATAATTTTATTAATCACATAATAACAAAATTGCGAAAGAATCCATTTTCCGGCTTGATATGGTTGGGAGCCTACAGATTATGACGGCATCACTGAAAACACAAGGAAGCCTTTCTCCAAATTACGACCAAAAATGTAGCCTTGTGCGTTTGACATAATCACATTTTCATACATACAAAATTTTGACATCGTGCATACTACCTGTCATATATTTTTATAAATTTCCAACAACACTGCCAAGTATTCAAAGATTTATAGATTAAATTTTGTGTGAAACACACAGTCCATATATGCCGAAGCAATCCTCGGATCTCCCACCCCCTTATGCTCTTGTCTACACCCGAGATACCACTCTACCCCGTACCCCTGGTGAGACGCAAACCACCCTCTCCCGCGAAGACGAACAGAAAATTTTAGCAAAATTGGCAAAAATGGAGAGGTACAATTGGTAAAAATGGGTCCTCATGGAGGACAGAGGGGAGGGAAAGGTCGTCTTTTTTCGGTATCCCTGAAGGATGTCCGCGTCAAAATCGTCTGCCCCTGCGATGAATTCCCCCGCCGAGCCCGTCTGCCTCACTGAAATATCGGAGCTTCAGCATAAATGAGAGTTTTAGGATATCTGTATAATCTAATTAATACTACTTTAATCTAATTTCACTTGAGATAACTCTTTTTAACTTCAACATTGAACAATCAGTTTTCAAACAATAGTTTTTGAAGTTAATACACTGATTTAAGTTTAGAACAGATTTGAGGAATAAAAATTATCAAAAATATCAGACAAGAAATGTATTAAATATAGTACACGAAACAAATCCAAAATTCTAAATGTTAGTGTGAACTAAGAGAAAAACAGCAGCAAGACAGTAAAATATCGAATATATTTATCTAGCATGCGAAAATTATAAATATAAATACATGAAACTGCATTGTAAATAGGAAGGCATAATATATTTATCTAGCATGTGAAAATTATAAATATAAATACATGAAACTGCATCGTAAATAGGAAGGCATAATATATTTATCTAGCGTGTGAAAATTGTAAATACAAATACATGAAACTGCATTGTAAATAGGAAGGCATAATATATTTATCTAGCATGTGAAAATTATAAATATAAATACATGAAACTGCATCGTAAATAGGAAGGCATAATATTTATAGCATGTGAAATTGTAAATATAAAATACATGAAACTGCATTGTAAATAGGAAGGCATAATATATTTATCTAGCATGTGAAAATTATAAATATTAAAATACATGAAACTGCACAGTAAGTAAATAGGAAGGCATAATATTATCTCACATCAAAATTATAAATATAAATACATGAAACTGCATTGTAAATAGGAAGGCATAATATATTTATCTAGCATAATATGTGAAAATTATAAATATAAATACATGAAACTGCATCGTCAATCAGGAAGGCATAATATATTTATCTAGCATGTGAAAATTATAATATAAATACATATGAAACTGCATCGTAAATAGGAAGGCATATATATTTATCTAGCATATGAAACTTATAAATATAAATACATGTACAAAAGTCATTGTAAATAGGAAGGCATAATATATTTATCTAGCATGTGAAAATTATAAATATAAATACATGAAACTGCATTGTAAATAGGAAAGTATAATATATTTATCTAGCATGTGAAAATTATAAATATAAATACATGAAACTGCATTGTAAAAAGGAAGGCATAATATATTTATCTAGCATGTGAAAATTATAAATATAAATACATGAAACTGCATTGTAAATAGGAAGGCATAATATATTTATCTAGCATGTGAAAATTATAAATATAAATACATGAAACTGCATCGTAAATAGGAAGGCATAATATATTTATCTAGCATGTGAAAATTATAAATATAAATACATGAAACTGCATTGTAAATAGGAAGGCATAATATATTTATCTAGCATGTGAAAATTATAAATATAAATACATGAAACTGCATCGTAAATAGGAAGGCATAATATATTTATCTAGCATGTGAAAATTATAAATATAAATACATGAAACTGCCATAGTAAATAGGAAGGCATAATATATTTATCTAGCATGTGAAAATTATAAATATAAATACATGAAACTGCACTGCAATCAAAGGCATAATATATTTATCTAGCATGGAATTCTAAATATAAATACATGAAACTGCATTGTAAAATAGGAAAGCATCAATATATTTATCTAGCATGTGAAAATTATAAATATAAATACATGAAACTGCATCGTAAAATGGAAGGCATAATATATTTATCTAGCATGTGAAAATTATAAATATAAATACATGAAACTGCATTGTAAATAGGAAGGCATAATATATTTTATCTAGCATGCGAAAATTATAAATATAAATACATGAATACTGCATTGTAAATAGGAAGGCATAATATATTTATCTAGCATGTGAAAATTATAAATATAAATACATGAAACTGCATCGTAAATTGGAAGGCATAATATATTTATCTAGCATGTGAAAATTATAAATATAAATACATGAATATGCATCGTAAATAGGAAGGCATAATATATTTTGTGCATATGAAAATTAAATTAAATCATGAAACCAAAATAGGAAGAAATATAACGCAAAAATAAATATAAAACACGAAACGTAAATAGGAAGGCATAATATATTTATCTAGCATGTGAAAATTATAAATATAAATACATGAAACTGCATCGTAAATAGGAAGGCATAATATATTTATCTAGCATGTGAAAATTATAAATATAAATACATGAAACTGCATTGTAAATAGGAAGGCATAATATATTTATCTAGCATGTGAAAATTATAAATATAAATACATGAAACTGCATTGTAAATAGGAAGGCATAATATATTTATCTAGCATGTGAAAATTATAAATATAAATACATGAAACTGCATCGTAAATAGGAAGGCATAATATATTTATCTAGCATGTGAAAATTATAAATATAAATACATGAAACTGCATTGTAAATAGGAAGGCATAATATATTTATCTAGCATGTGAAAATTATAAATATAAATACATGAAACTGCATCGTAAATAGGAAGGCATAATATATTTATCTAGCATGTGAAAATTATAAATATAAATACATGAAACTGCATAGTAAATAGGAAGGCATAATATATTTATCTAGCATGTGAAAATTATAAATATAAATACATGAAACTGCATTGTAAATAGGAAGGCATAATATATTTATCTAGCATGTGAAAATTATAAATATAAATACATGAAACTGCATTGTAAATAGGAAAGCATACAAGGTTGTAGGGATCCAAAAACCTAAAATATTTGCTTTTTTTTAATTTTCGCATTACAGTGGATATTTTTGTAATTCCGAGCCTTAGCAAGATCCTTAAGTTTACTACTTTGTCAGGATTCTGATTCACATGGCTAACAGTGGCGCAGATTTCTTCTTAAGTTTGGGGGAATGGGAGACGTTGAAGCATTTAAGCTGGGTTTTTGGCCATAGGGTACGCATGGGTTTTGGTCCCAGTTTGGCAGATGTTTGGAGAAGCGCGCATACCCCATCCCCGGGATCTGTTTCTATGATGGTTAAGTCCTTAAACTTTAAAGCTTGTTATGAATTTATTATATTGTTAAGCCAGTTGGCGGTTCGCTGTAAGTTTAGACTAGAAGCCATGGTTCAACCACGCAAATAATTACAAGACAAGTAGTGTATTCTTAAACATTGAGTTGAGCGTTTTAAAAGTAGCTTACTGTTTCTCTTAAGGGTAGCTTTGCCCGAGAGTGACCATACAACATGGGACGAAGTCCTACCCTACTGCATTATGTCCTACAACTCAGCAGTACACGCTTCCACGCACTACCCGCCTTTCATGCTTATGCACGGATTCCAACCCCGAGTATCAGATGGAATTGAAACACAAACTGAATGGGGACGTTATCCCGGAGCAGAAGCTTACCGTGCGAACGTACAACGGTGGTTAGCCACGATCAGAAACGGAGCCACCGCTCTGTGCAACCTGCTAAGGAATATCAGAATCGCTATTACAATCGCAAGATTAGGGTGCCAGATTACCGAGTCAATGACCATGTATGAGTCTACCGATATTACGCAACCCCAGGACTATCACGCAAACTGGAACGCAGATGGTGTGGACCGTACCAAATCACTAAGATAATGCTGCCCTGCATCTGTGTCAAACTCCCAGGACTACGCAACGCCTCTGACCATGTAGTCCTTATAAACCGCACCAAACCATGTTACAGATCACTGAGTAGTTTTCGCGACATGGCCGATTTACTGAAGGCTGTGCCTCCCGCATACATTGAGGCTGCACTACAGGAACCAGGAGAAACCATTCTCGCCGACATATACTTTGCCAGGGAACTACACGCTGCTGATTCAGAGGCAGTTGACAGACTGCGCCAAGAAATAGATGGCGTATCTGATACAACTAGCATACAGATCGGAGAGCCCAACGTAGAATACACGCAAGCTCAGGCACAATCCATCACGCTATAGTAGAGCAGTTCGGCCATTCAGGCCCCAGCCCAAAGGTTCATCCGGAGCTCCGCAACAAAACAGGTTACCTATTTGTGACCCCAATAGAGCTCCCGACACTGAATGGCCCGCTATCTCGCAGTAACTCGCTACCCAAGAGCCTGCCAAGTCGCCTTACGCGCTTGATAAACCTTAAGGCGCCTTCTCTCCGGAATACGGACGACATACTGCCCCAATAATCCTTCGGGAACAAGAACGAGCTGTCCGAACTGAGGAACCAACTAGACCTTTAGCTCTTCCACGCTCAGGCAATGGTTGCTCGCTACGACCATTTAACGTCAATGACCTAGGTCTTGTCGAACTACTCGCCTCGCAACATCCAAATGAGTCCTCGCCCCGTACTCCTGAACAAGCCGCCTCTCCAACTCCGGCAGTGGAACACGCAGTCCAAACCTCGCCGCTGACGCCCGCCCAACGCCGTGCCGCCGCCGCTACACAAACTTACCTTAGCCCCACTCACAACGCCTAGTCACTGACCAGGACAAACCACCGGTCCCGCATCACCTCTACCGCGAACCCATGGCATTGTACGAACAACGACAACCTAAACCTCGCAGCGCACACTCCGCTCTACCTACTCCGCTCCAACACACGCCACTAATGCCACTAGGATTTGAAGCCACGCTAGAGGAATATACCCCAGACGAATGGATTACACCACACTCGACACCCCCTAGACCACCGCCCAGTCTATAGTCAGCCACCTTTAGCACCTGCCCCGACACGAAAGCCTGTACCCAAACCGTGACGGAAACCAGCCCAAACCACCACACCGACTAGTGCACCAGTATCATCTGTAAGTTCCGAGAACACATCATCCGAAACTGTGGATTCCCCAACACCACCACATCGGTGGGTAATTCCACCCTTATTATCGCCCTTAGCGAAACGTGAAACAGAGCCCCATTTCCCGAAACATTTGAGCCCCAACCCCCACCCCACCAATGAATAACCCCTGTCGCATTATCACCCCTAGCAGAACAAGAAACCGGTACCCCATATGTTCCTTTCTTCGGTCGATGGACCACTAGGAGACAAAACCAACAAGCGGAATGGGAATGTGCATTAGACGAAAGGAGAAGGATTAAGCAGGAAGAGGCCCGTGCCCGAGGAGAACTTCAGGACGCAACCGAGTTAATGGAATATCTATCAGGACCTATCGTGCAACACCCTCCCTCGGAAGCCCAAATAGCAGCAGATGCAATTGTAGGAGAATTTGTTGAATGTTTGGCTAGGAGACGCGAGATAAGTGCACGAGGTACGAGTGAACAACACCGACCCTCCGAATATTCGTAGGGCGGTAAATCGAAACGATCTCGAAGACGAGCCGCCTCAGCGGCCAGTGAGACAACCTCAACCACAGGCGAGTCAACCAAGGGCTCCTCTATTTGGGGGAGGAAGAAGGCGCCGCCGCGCAGCGCACCCTCCGCCATAAAAGGGACTTTAGCTCGACCCACACGCGCCAAAGCTCATACCCGAGCCCCAGCTAAAGCTCAACCACACGTTAGTTGGGAAGACTGGGAGGACGAAACACCCTTAAGTCAACTCTTACCGGGACCTAGTCAAAGACCCCGCTTTGAACTTGACTATTCTACTGAGGAGAGTGAGGGATCTCCTGAGATGGGACCTTCTGCTGAGGAGATCGAGGAGAGGACCGAACCTCCTCAACCCACTCGACGACAACCATACCGTCAGGCTAGGGACCGCCGTCGAGTGTACGAGGACTATATACAACACGGAGCCGAAGCTCGGGTAGTAATACCGCGCATGACCCCCGAGAGCCTGCACCTCAACCCCCAGCCCCAGCTCGACGAACAGCACCTCTCGCCCAACCGACCCGACATATCGACCCTGTTTTGCAAATGGATCCCCCACCTAGGAGTGCCCGCTATCGGCACGAGATGTGCGAACCTTTTAAAGACATATTTGATGAAAAGGACATCCAAGACATGTTAACCGCGCATCCTGACTTGGAACCGGACAAAGACAACGGACAGCGACAATTACGACCTGAAGACCTGGGACAGGATGCCGTCCGACCTCTTAGACAAACGCCTCTAGGAAGACGTTTATAACGCTGACGCCGCCTCAAAACGTCTCTCTTGAGAACTCGAGCTCCCGCACCAAACATCCTTCATGAACCGCCACTGATGGCGATGAAAATTATTGCAGGAATCATCAACCGACAAATCGAGGAAATGGAACAAATGTCGCAACCACGCGCGCCATTTTACACCATCAACTACGCCGCCGCCCCCATCGAAACGTTTCTTTCAAAAGGCACGCGCACCGAACACAGAACAGGCTCCGTGGCTCCGTGGCCCGAAATCAAACAACAAACAGACCCAACGAAAGACGACAGGACCGCTCCAGCATCATATCCAGACAAGAGCAAGCCAACCAAAAACGAAAAAAGAGCCAACAAAAGCCACTCCCCAAAAACAACAAACCACAAACAACACGCCCATCCTGCCCCCCACAGCAACAACCCAAAAAACCCAAAAAACCCTCGCCACCGCCACAAGAAACCGATCCCCAACACCACAAAAAGCAGCACCAAAAGGCCGCCAAAAAAACCCACGCCAACCCCGCCGCCCACGCAAAGCAGCGCAAAAGCGCAAAACCAGCCCGCCCAGAAAAAAAAAAACACCACGCGCGCAACACCAACCCCGCCAAACTAAAGCACAGCAAAAAAAGCCCGCCAGAAAAAAAAAAACCAAAAAAACAAACCACCCCAAAAAAAAAGCAAAAAAAAAAAAAACAAAAAGCACCCCAAAAAAAAAACAAAAAACGCACCACCCCCCCCCAACCAACCAAACCGCACCAAACACACAACCCCCCCCAAACACCCCCCCCCAGCCCCCAGCCCCCGTATTCAGTGTAATAAAACTTATATATGGACCATGCTTGATGCCTAGCGCGCAATGCATAACCTAGCAACCGAAGAAAGATTATGTTCTGGAAATGGTGTTCACCGACCCTAAACCCATTTAAAGCCTATGGAAAAGCAAGAACTATTCGTGGCGGATTGTAGATAACCAAATTATCGTATTCAGCGTACCGAAAAATATAATCTACACCATGCTTGATGGCCTGTACGCGATACATAACCTAACAAATGAAGACAGACTACACAATTCTTTAAATCAAGTTTGACGAAATTTGAAAAACTGATTTCTAGAACAAGATCAACGTACCATATTCAGGCTCACAGCGGTCTTGGGAGATTTACCATAAAAAGTATTGTTCTGAAAAGTTGTAGATCTCAATGATTGTATTCAGTGTACTAAAACATATATATGAAACATTCGTGATGCCTAGCACGCAATGCATAACCTAGCAACCGAAGAGAGACTATGTTATGAAAATGGTGTTCACCGACCCTAAACCCATTTAAAGCCTATGGAAAAGCAAGAACTATTCGTGGCGGATTGCAGATAACCAAATTATCGTATTCAGCGTACCGAAAAATATAATCTACACCATGCTTGATGGCCTGTACGCGATGCATACCCTAACAAATGAAGACAGACTACACAATTCTTTAAATCAAGTTTGACGAAATTTGAAAAATTGATTTCTAGAACAAGATCACCGTACCATATTCAGGCTCACAGCGGTCTTGGGAGATTTACCACAAAAAGTATTGTTCTGAAAAGTTGTAGATGTCAATGATTGTATTCAGTGTACTAAAACATATATATGGAATATTCGTGATGCCTAGCATGCAATGCATAACCTTTCAACCGAAGACAGAATATGTTCTGGAAATGGTGTTCACCGACCCTAAACCCATTTAACGCCTATGGAAAAGCAAGAACTATTCGTGGCGGATTGTAGATAACCAAATTATCGTATTCAGCGTACCGAAAAATATAATCTACACCATGCTTGATGGCCTGTACGCGATACATAACCTAACAAATGAAGACAGACTACACAATTCTTTAAATCAAGTTTGACGAAATTTGAAAAACTGATTTCTAGAACAAGATCAACGTACCATATTCAGGCTCACAGCGGTCTTGGGAGATTTACCACAAAAAGTATTGTTGTGAAAAGTTGTAGATCTCAATGATTGTATTCAGTGTACTACAACATATATATGGAACATTCGTGATGCCTAGCACGCAATGCATAACCTAGCAACCGAAGAGAGTCTATGTTCTGAAAATGGTGTTCACCGACCCTAAACCCATTTAAAGCCTATGGAAAAGGCAAGAACTATTCGTGGCGGATTGTAGATAACCCAATTATCGTATTCAGCGTACCGAAAAATATAATCTACACCATGCTTGATGGCCTGTACGCGATACATAACCTAACAAATGAAGACAGACTACACAATTCTTTAAATCAAGTTTGTCGAAATTTGAAAAACTGATTTCTAGAACAAGATCACCGTACCATATTCAGGCTCGGACAGGCCCTGGGAGATTTACCACAAAAAGTATTGTTCTGAAAAGTTTCAGATCTCGATGATTGTATTCAGTGTAATAAAACTTATATATGGACCATGCTTGATGCCTAGCGCGCAATGCATAACCTAGCAACCGAAGAAAGATTATGTTCTGGAAATGGTGTTCACCGACCCTAAACCCATTTAAAGCCTATGGAAAAGCAAGAACTATTCGTGGCGGATTGTAGATAACCAAATTATCGTATTCAGCGTACCGAAAAATATAATCTACACCATGCTTGATGGCCTGTACGCGATACATAACCTAACAACTGAAGACAGACTACACAATTCTTTAAATCAAGTTTGACGAAATTTGAAAAACTGATTTCTAGAACAAGATCAACGTACCATATTCAGGCTCACAGCGGTCTTGGGAGATTTACCACAAAAAGTATTGTTGTGAAAAGTTGTAGATCTCAATGATTGTATTCAGTGTACTAAAACATGTATATGGAACATTCTTTGATGCCTAGCACGCAATGCATAATTAACAACCGAAGAGAGACTATGTTCTGAAAATGGTGTTCATCGACCCTAAACCCGTTTAAAGCCTATGGAAAAGCAAGAACTATTCGTGGCGGATTGTAGATAACCAAATTATCGTATTCAGCGTACCGAAAAATATAATCTACACCATGCTTGATGGCCTGTACGCGATACATAACCTAACAAATGGAGACAGACTACACAATTCTTTAAATCAAGTTTGTCGAAATTTGAAAAACTGATTTCTAGAACAAGATCACCGTACCATATTCAGGCTCAATCGGTCTTGGGAGATTTACCACAAAAAGTATTGTTCTGAAAAGTTGTAGATCTCGATGATTGTATTCAGTGTAATAAAACTTATATATGGACCATGCTTGATGCCTAACACGCATTGCATAACCTAGCAACCGAAGAGAGACTATGCTCTGGAAATGGTGTTCACCGACCCTAAACCCATTTAAAGCCTATGGAAAAGCAAGAACTATTCGTGGCGGATTGCAGATAACCAAATTATCGTATTCAGCGTACCGAAAAATATAATCTACACCATGCTTGATGGCCTGTACGCGATACATAACCTAACAAATGAAGACAGACTACACAATTCTTTAAATCAAGTTTGACGAAATTTGAAAAACTGATTTCTAGAACAAGATCACCGTACCATATTCAGGCTCACAGCGGTCTTGGGAGATTTACCACAAAAAGTATTGTTCTGAAAAGTTGTAGATCTCAATGATTGTATTCAGTGTACTAAAACATATATATGAAACATTCGTGATGCCTAGCACGCAATGCATAACCTAGCAACCGAAGAGAGACTATGTTCTGGAAATGGTGTTCACCGACCCTAAACCCATTTAACGCCTATGGAAAAGCAAGAACTATTCGTGGCGGATTGTAGATAACCAAATTATCGTATTCAGCGTACCAAAAATATAATCTACACCATGCTTGATAACCTGTACGCGATACATAACCTAACAAATGAAGACAGACTACACAATTCTTTAAAACAAGTTTGTCGAAAATTGAAAAACTGATGTCTAGAACA